>JAKOGI010000921.1:0-157500 GCA_029747015.1 Carnegiea gigantea
TCAATTCGGCCTTATCAAGACTCATGACTCGTCATCATATCAACTTCAAAGGCATGACTCATCACGACAAGCAGTTCAAATCATCAGATCAATAATTCAAGAATACTGTTTAAGACAGCTTATCCAAATACTATTTGGGACAGCTCATCCGAGCAATTATTCAAGAATACTGCTCAAGACAGCTTATCTAAACACTGTTTGGGATAGCTCATTAGAGCAATTATTCAAGAATACTCTTTAAGACAGCTCATCAGGACAATAATTCAAGAATAGTCCAAAGTCCATTAATCCTCAATACTGTTTCACTTTTGACGTGGTTCCAGTCCAAGTTCAACATGAAGCATCAGTAATTCAAGATTGTCGGCAGACGTTATCAACACAAGATTCTATTTAATTTTCAATCTTTACCGTCCACTTGTACACATTTAATTTCATATTGTATTCTATAAATAGATACTCCACAGCGTTGTATTAGACATCATGTAATTTGGAAGATCAAGTGATCGACAAGATCAAAAATCACTACAAACCCTTCCCAACCTTCTCTCAAATAGCCTTCTCCATATTCCTTGTACTCCAAGAGCTTCGATTCAAATCCTTGTATCAAGTATTATCAATTCAAATCAAAGTAAGTTTTTATTCATCTGTTTTGTTAATTTCAATTTCGTTATTTCCAATTTCGTTTTAATTATTATTTTAAAATTATACTCTGCAATCTGCATATTATCAGTTTGCTACTCCGCTCCCTTGCTTGTTAATCCCACATCTAGGCCTTAACTATTGCCCACCTAGGTGCGATCCCACTCCTCCTGGTATCAGAGCCAAGTTCGTGCCTTTAGCTAGTGTCTAGCCGTTGGTAGCGTTGGTCAGCCCTAGTGAGTCCATTGGTCAGCCGTGTGTTAGGTGGTCCCGGTGGGGTGGTCCCAGTGGTCCTGGTAGAATGTGCATGACTCCTAACTAAGTGTTCAAATGTAACTCCGATGGCCTCTTGGATTAGAGATCGTCTTAGTTTAGGTAGTAGCAAGAACTCAAATGTGGTTAACAGCAAGGAAGTTAGTTGTCAAATTGACATGTCTAATTGGAAATTCCAAAACAAAAAATAGAAACCATTTATCAAATAGGAAAGTTTGATTTCAATACTGCCTTATCAATAAAAGATCACGAAGAAACATTTAGCTTAGATGAAGAATTTCAAACTATTCCTCAAGAATTTATTATTCAAAATACTAGACCACAAAGAAATATTGCTCAAAAGAATGTTCAACAAATAATAGAAGAGCCTAATACTAATAAGATTTAATTCAAACAGAGAAAACGATTCAAAATATTCAGAAAATATGGAACTCCCTCGAACTTGATATTCAATGCTTTCTAGGTCCTCTAATTATGATTATTTAAAAGATAATCAAGTTGAAGATACTCAAAAAATTTATTACAAAGCTCCTATAGCTGAGCCAATCGATGAAGCTACTTCATCAATAGGTTCTCCAACTTTCTCAACTATGTAACCTCCATCGTTTTCTTCAATTAATATTATTTCAAAGCCCTTTGAATTCAATAAAGATTATTTACAATAAAATTTCAATTTAATAGAAAATAAAGCCAAAAGAGAATGGTTCTTTTTACACTTTGATTTAAATGCACAATCATTCATTCGACAAGAGTGGTATTCATTCATCGAAAGACATAAATTTAATGTTACTTTCTTTAATTGGTGGGCTATGTTTGCCTCTGATAATAATCTTCCAGACCCATTCCAAGTTAAACAAATAAATACTAATATTAATTTTGCTAAAAAATAGACACTCAAAAATGGTCAAATAATTACTTCTTTTACTCCTCCATTAAAAGAAATTATATTAACTACCCCTGAAGAAACAATATAATCTAAGAAATTCAAATTACAGGTGCAATCCTGCTCCTCTTGGTATCAGAGCCAAGTTTTTGCCTTTAGTTAGTGTCTAGTCGTTGCTAGCATTGGTCAGCTATTGGTCAGCCCCAACAAGTCCATTGGTCAGCCGTGTGTTAGGTGGTCCTGGTGGGGTGGTCCTAATGGTCCCGGTAGAATATGCGTGACTCCTACCTAAGTGTTCAAACGTAACTCAGATGGCCTCTTGGGTTAGAGATCGTCTTAGTTTAGGTGGTAGTAAGAACTCAAATGTGGTTAACGGCAAGAAAGTTAGTTGTCAAATTGATATTTCTAGTTGAAAAATTGCTAAACAAAAAATAGAAACAATTTATCAAATAGGAAAGTTTGATTTCAATACTGCTTTATTAATAAAAGATCATGAAGAAACATTTAGTTTAGACGAAGAATTTCAAACTATTAAATTATTTTCAAAAGTTGCCATTAAAAAGTATAAAGAAAAATATCGACACATTCATTTTGGTATGATTCAAGTAGCGCTTAAATCTTTAACAAGATTAGGATTAGATTGTCCTATATTCATGACCCCAAGAGACAATAGATTAATACGTTATAAAGATTCATTATTAGCCATGATTCAAACTAATATTTGCAATGGTCCTGCATATTTTAATTGTTGTCCAAATTATTCAGTAGATTTAAATGACCCTTGGATAATGGATACCTTAGTATTAGATATCCATCTTCCTAATTTTCAAAATAATTTAAAGGTTCAATTTCACGAACTTTCGAGAAATTTTGCTATTACTTACAGAGTATATTTCTAATTATTATCCTCTCAACTAAATCCAAAATGTCTATTAAAACCTACTTTAGATGAAACCATATTATTAAAAACTGAATCAGATAATATTACTACTTTTACTCCTAAATTATTAAGATGGAATGAAATTACTATTCCTCAAGAATTTATTATTCAAAATAGTAGACCATAAAGAAATATTGTTCAAAAGAATACTCAACAAATAATAGAAGAGCCTGATGGTAAAATACTAATAAGATTTAATTCAAACAGAGAAAAAGATTCAAAATATTCAGAAAATATGGAACTCCCTCGAACTTCATATTCAATGCCTTCTAGGTCCTCCAATTATAATTATTTAAAAGATAATCAAGTTGAAGATACTCAAAAAATTTATTACAAAGCTCCTATAGCTGAGCCAATAGATGAAGCAACTTCATCAATAGGTTCACCAACTTACTCAACTATGCAACCTCCATCGTTTTCTTCAATTAATGTTATTTCAAAATCCTTTGAAATTAGTAAAGATTATTTACGATAAAATTTCAATTCAATAGAAAATAAAGCCAAAAGAGAATGGTTCCTTTGACACTTTGATTTAAGTGCACAATCATTCATTAGACAAGAGTAGTATTCATTCATGGAAAGACATCAAGTTAATGTTGCTTTCTTCAATTGGTGGGCTATATTATATAGCCTCTGATAATAATCTTCCAAACTCATTCCATGTTAAAGAAATAAATACTAATATTAATTTTGCTAAAAAATGGACACTCAAAAATGGTCAAATAATTACTTCTTTTACTCCTCCATTAAAAGAAATTATATTAACTACCCCTGAAGGTAATATTCCAGCCATTTCATTCAAAATAGGTAGAAATGATCCAGAAAATGATCAAGTAATTCTAAGTGACATTAAAAAGGTATATCATCAAAAAAATTATACAAATCAAGTATTACATGCAGTGTCTCAATAAGTTAATATGGTCTCCACTCAAGTCGTGTTAAAGAAATAAATACTAATATTAATTTTGCTAAAAAATGGACACTCAAAAATGGTCAAATAATTACTTCTTTTACTCCTCCATTAAAAGAAATTATATTAACTACCCCTGAAGGTAATATTCCAACCATTTCATTCAAAATAGGTAGAAATGATCCAGAAAATGATCAAGTAATTCTAAGTGACATTAAAAAGGTATATCATCAAAAAAATTATACAAATCAAGTATTACATGTAGTGTCTCAACAAGTTAATATGGTCTCCACTCAAGTCGAAGCAATTGTTAAAAAATAATAAATTGATTCATTAACCGAAAAATTAGAAAATTTAGATATTAATGACACGAAAAAGAATAACCCAAATTTTTTAGATACAAAACCTCTATTCAAAATAAGACGCTCAAATAAATTAGAACTACCAAAAACTAGTACTCCTTTAATTTCAAAAATTGATGAAAAATTAAAAGAAGCAGAAACTTCAACTCAAAATCCAGTTAACAATACAGTTAATATTTTAGAAAAAGATTTATCTTAATCAGATGATGATTTTCAAAATATTAATAAAATATATAAAAAAGACATTTCATATTATTTCAAGCAAACTCCTCCAGATCTTCATATTGAAAGTGTTAAAACAATAATTACCAAAAACTTTGCTGGTGATTCAATATATGAATGGAATATTGATGGTCGCAGTGACTATGAAATATTTGTAACACTCCAAAGAATGTTAATTTGCTTGTACAGCTTATTCAACAAAACGTGCAATAGATTTACAAGCTTTTGATTTATTAATCTCTGGATTCACTGATATACTCAAAAATTGGTGGGAGAATTATATTCAAGAAGAGAAACGTAATAAAATTATAACTCATACTAATTCTCAAGGACGACTAGACAATATAGAAACATTAATTTATACAAATTGTTACTAATTTTTTTGGAAGTCCTAAAGATAGTAATGCTGCAACAGATATTCTTTGAATAAATTTAAGATGTCCAACTCTTGAAGATTACAATTGGTATAAAGATACATTTTTAACACACCTATTAAAAAGAAAAGATTGTCGTTAACCTTATTGGAAAGAAAAATTTGTTTCAGGATTATCATCTTTATTTTCGCAAAGAATATTCAATAAATTAAGAGAAGTCATTGGCAAGGATCCAATTCCATTCGAAGAAATTACGTTTGTTCAATTATTAAGTTATATTAAAAAAGAAGGAATTTCTTTATGCAATGAATTAAAATTACAAGCAAGATATTCAACAGATAAAGCCACTAAGCGAAAAGAATTAGGTTCTTTTTGTGAAGCCTTTTGTCTTCCAAAGTTAGAAGCTCCATCTATCAAAAAACGAAGAAAAACTCAAATTAGTAAGAGGAAACAATATAATTCAAGAAATTCAAATTACAGGTGCGATCCTGCTCCTCCTGGTAATTACAGGGATGCACTTAATTGACCTTGAATTGATTGTTGACACATTGACTTGCATTGTTGACACCTTGAATTGCATCATTAATGGTTGGACATCATCTTTGAACATCTTGGATATTGAATTGCAACGTGGATAAAGCTTTGAATTGAACTGAACTTGGCAACGTGGACATTGCTTAGAAGAAACAATATAATCCAAGAAATTCAAATTACAAAAAATTAAGTCCTAAAAAGAGAATGGTTCCTTTCACACTTTGATTTAAGTGCACAATCATTCATTAGACAAGAGTAGTATTCATTCATGGAAAGACACCAAATTAATGTTGCTTTCTTCAATTGGTGGGCTATGTTTGCCTCTAATAATAATCTTCCAAACCCATTCCATGTTAACGAAATAAATACTAATATTAATTTTGCTAAAAAATAGACACTCAAAAATGGTTAAATAATTACTTCTTTTACTCCTCCATTAAAAGAAATTATATTAACTACTCTTGAAGGTAAAATTCTAGCCATTCCATTCAAAATAGGTAGAAATGATTCAGAAAATGGTCAAGTAATTCTAAGTGACATTAAAAAGGTATATCATCAAAATAATTATACAAATCAAGTATTATATGCAGTGTTTCAATAAGTCAATATGGTCTCCACTCAAGTCGAAGCAATTGTTAAAAAACAAAAAAATTGATTCATCAACTGAAAAATTAGAATATTTAGATATTAATGATACGAAAAAGAATAAGCCAAACTTTTTAGATGAAAAACCTCTATTCAAAATAAGACGCTCAAATAAATTAGAACTACCAGATACTAGTACTCCTTTAATTTCAAAAATAGATGAAAAATTAAAAGAAGTAGAAATTTCAACTCATAATCCCGTTAACAATACAGCTAATATTTTAGAAAAACATTTATCTCAATCAGCTGATGATTTATAAAATATTAATAAAATATATAAAAAAGAAATTTCATATTATTCTAAGCAAACACCTCCAGATGTTCATCTTGAAAGTGCTAAAACAATAATTACTGAAAACTTTGCTGGTGATTCAATATATGAGTGGAATATTGATGGTCGTGGTGACCATGAAATATTTGTAACACTCCAAAGAATGTTAATTGCTTATACAGCTTATTCAACAAAGCATGTAACAGATTTACAAGCTTTTGATTTATTAACCTCTGGATTCACTGGTATGCTCAAAAATTAGAGGGAGAATTATATTCAAGAAGAGGAGCGTAATAAAATTAGAACTCATACTAATTCTCAAGGACAACTAGACAATATAGAAACATTAATTTATACAATTGTTACTAACTTTCTTAGAAGTCCTAAAGATATTAATGCTGCAACAAATATTCTTTTAACAAATTTAAGATGTCCAACTCACGAAGATTACAATTAGTATAAAGACACATTTTTAACATACCTATTAAAAAGAGAAGATTGTCGTCAACCTTATTAGAAAGAAAAATTTGTTTCAGGATTACCATGCTTATTTTCTCAAAGAATGTTCAATAAATTAAGTGAAGTCATTAGTAAAGGTCCAATTCCATTCGAACAAATTACGTTTGGTCAATTATTAAGTTCTATTAAAAAAGAAGGAATTTCATTATGCAATGAATTAAAATTACAAGCAAGATATTCAACAGATAAATCCGTTAAACGAAAAGAATTAGGTTCGTTTTGTGAAACCTCTTGTCTTCCAAAGTTAGAAGCTCCACCCATCAAAAAACGAAGAAAACCTCAAATTAATAAGAAGAAACAATATAATCCAAGAAATTCAAATTACAAAAAATTAAGTCCTAAAAAGACTACTCTAAAACAGAAAGTAGATAATACTAATACTTGTTATAAGTGTGGCAAACTAGGTCATTATGCAAAAAATTGTAAGGTTAAAAAGAAACTCAACGAAATATGTGCAGAGCATCCAGATTTCAAAATAAATTAGTTACATTATTTGAACTCAAAGATACACCTATTCAATCAGAAAATTCATCGTCCACCTCTGATTATGAAGATAATAATATAAATGAATTAGAAAGTAATTCAAGTAAATATTCATCAGGTAATGAGTCCTCAAGATTATGCTATAAATGTATTAATGTTATAACTACTAATAATAATGAAAAAGAATTTTTATTAGATTTAATTGAATAAATTCAAGATACAGAATTAAGAAAAGAATATTTACAAAAACTCAAAAGTATATTAATAAAAGAAGATTCTTTAGAACCTCCTCATAAGGTAAGTATCAATAAAATATTTAAAACACATGAGATTTCAAATATCTGAAAAGCAGTTAATAGTCAAGACTTAAAAAACAAAGTTAATATTTTGAAAGAACAAATTAAAAATTTACACAAAGATCTATGTTCATTACAAACAAAAGATCTTGAATTAGAAACAAGATTAACATTAATAGAAAACAGACATTCTTCTTCAAACATTCAATCAGAAGATACCCCTACGGATCAACGATTTGTTTTAACAATTAATCAAATAAATTTTCAAAAATGGTATATTCGTATTACTCTTAAAATTAAAGATAGTTTTGAATTCAATACTATTGCATTATTAGATAGTGGTGCAGATCAAAATTGTATAAAAAAAAGATTAATTCCCTCAATATATTATGAAGAAACAAAAGAACGTCTTCATAGTGCTAATAGTATGGCATTACAAATTAAGTATAAATTATCAAATACTTACATATGCAATTAAGGATGTTGTTTCATAAATTCATTCATTTTAGTACGAGATATAAGTCAAGAAGTTATTCTTGGAACTCCTTTTATTACTCAAATTTGTCCATTCAAAGTAGATCAAATTGGTGTGCATACAGAAATTGTGGGAACTGTAATATCATTCAAATTTGTTACCCCTGTTTATCAAAAAGATTCATCTTTATTACAAAATTCTTCAATATTACAGCGAATTAATCTTCTTTATGAAAAGAAAAAACATATTCATTTTTTACAAAATGAAATTATTTATAAACAAATTGAAGAAAGGTTACAACAACTCTCTATCCAAAAGAAAATACATGAATTACACGAATTGTTTAAGAATGAACTATGTTCGAATCTTCCCAATGCATTTTGGCAAAGAAAGAAACATATGATATCACTTCCTAATGAAAAAGATTTCTCCAAAAAAAATATTCTAACTAAGGCTAGACCTATTCAAATGAATGAAGAACTCCTTGAATTTTGTGAAAAGGAAATAGAAACATTATTTAAAAAGGGATTAATTAGACCATTCAAATCCCCTTGGAGTTGCGCAGCATTTTATGTTAATAATCAAGCAGAAAAAGAGCGAGGTGTCCGTCATTTAGTTATTAATTATAAACCATTAAATAAAGTACGACAATAGATTAGGTATCCAATTCCTAATAAATATGATCTACTCAATCGCTTATATGATGCAAAAATATTCTCCAAATTCGATGTAAAAAGTGGTTTTTGGCAAATTCAAATTACAGAGGAAGATCGGTATAACACAGCATTTACAGTTCCATTCGGACATTATGAGTGGAATGCTATGCCCTTTGGATTAAAGAATGCACCGTCAGAATTTCAAAACATTAAGAATGATATTTTCAATCCTTACACTCATTTCACAATAGTTTATATAGATGATATCCTTGTCTATTCGAATAATATTGACCAACACTTTAAACATCTTCATACCTTTCTACATGTCATCAAGAAAAATGGATTAGTTGTTTCGGCGCCTAAAATGAAATCATTTCAAACCAAAATTAGGTTTTTTGGACATGATATCCACTAAGGCACTATACGCCCAATTACTAGAGCATTTGTGGACAAATTTCCCGATGAAATCAAAGATAAAACTCAATTACAACGATTTATGGGTTGTCTTAATTATGTATCTGACTTCTTTCCAAATCTAAGAAAGTTTTGTGAACCTCTATATAAACGATTGCGAAAAAATTCTCCTCCTTGGTCTAAAGAACATAGCAATATTGTTAGAGTACTCAAACAAAAGGTCAAAACCTTACCTAGTCTCAGACTACCGCACCCAAATGCGTTCATGATTGTCCAAACCGATGCATCAGAAATAGGTTACGGTGGTATCCTTAAACAAAAAAAAAAAATCCCCTCAGATGATATCGAACAAATAGTCCGATATCATTCCGATATTTGGAATGAAACCCAAAAAAATTATTCAACAATTAAAAAGGAAATTTTATCAATAGTTTTATGTGTTTCAAAATTTCAAGATGATTTATTTAATAAAAAATTTCTTCTTGGCATAGATTGCAAATCTGTAAGAGAAATTCTTCAAAAAGATGTTCAAAACATTATTTCTAAATAAATCTTTGCTTGCTGGCAAGCTATTTTGTCTGCATTTGATTTTGAAATTGAATTGAACTTTGAATTGGGCTTTGAATTGAACTTTGAATTGAACTTGGATATCCCCTCCCGGGGCCTTGAGATGGAGTGGTGAGGGAAATGATGGAAACCTGCAAAATAAAAGTTTGTAAGGAGATAATGGCCCTTACTTTTGCCAAAGGTCAAGACCTTTGTGGGCTCTTTTTTTTTTTGTTTTTTTTTAATGACGATTAGGAGTAGAAAATCTACTCAATAGTCATAGGGATCTTGAGAACAAGGACCACCCCATGGGGCGTAATTTGAATGAACTGGGGAGGATGATGAGGCTTGGTAGTGGTAGTAAATTCTGGTTAGGCAGCTTTGGATATTAATAATGGTTTTTGGTTGTTGAGTAATTTGGTGAACCTATTGATGAAGTAGCTTCATCTATTGGCTCAGCTATAGTAGCTTTGTAATAAATTTTTTGGGTATCTTCAACTTGATCATCTTTTAAATAATCATACTTAGAGGACCTAGAAAGCATTGAATATGAAGTTCGAGGGAGTTCCATATTTTCTGAATATTTTAAATTTTTTTCTCTGTTTGAATTAAATCTTATTAGTATTCTACCATCAGGCTCTTCTATTATTTGTTGAATATTCTTTTGAGCAATATTTCTTTGTGGTCTACTATTTTGAATAATAATTCTTGAGGAGTGGTAATTTCATTCCATTTTAATAATTTAGGAGTAAAAGTAGTAATATTATCTGATTCAGCTTTCAATAATATGGTGTCATCTATATTTTGTTTAGGAATTTTCCAATTAGACACATCAATTTGACAACTAACTTCCTTACTGTTAACCACATTTGAGTTCTTACTTTTACGTAAACTAAGACGATCTCTAACCCAAGAGGCCATCTGACTTACATTTGAACACTTAGTTAGGAGTTATGCACATTCTACCGGAACCACTGGCACTACCCCACCGAGACCACCTAACACACGGCTGACCAACGGACTTACTGGGGCTGACCAACAGTTGACCAACACCAGCAACAGCTACACACTATCTAAAGGCACAAACTTAGCTCTGATACCAGGAGGAATAGGATTGACCTAGGCGGGTAATAGTTGAGGCCTAGATGTGGGATTAACAAGCAGGGGAGCGGAGTAGCAAATTGATGTTATGCGAAGTATAATTTTGAAATGATAATTAAAACGAAATTGGAAATAACGAAATTGAAATGAACAAAGCAAAAGAATGAAAACTTACTTTATTTGAATTGATAAAACTTGATACGAAGATTTGAATAGAGGCTCTTGGAGTTCAAGGGATATGGAGAAGGTTATTTGAGAGTAGGTTGAGGAGGGTTTGTAGTGATTTTTGATCTTGTCGATCACTTGATCTTACAAATTATATGATGCCTAATACAACACTATGAAATATCTATTTATAGAATACAATATGAAATTAAATGTGTACAAGTGGACGGCAAAGATGGAATCTTGTGTTGATAACATCTGCCGACAATCGTGAATTATTGATTCTTCGTGTTGAACTTAGACTGGAACCACGTCAAAAATGAAACAGTATTGAGTAATAATGGACCTTGGACTGTTCTTAAATTATTATCCTGATGAGCTGTCCCGAACAGTGTTTAGATAAGCTATCGCGAACAGTACGCTTGAATAATTGTTCTGATGATTTGTATTGTTTGTCGTGATGAGTCATACCTTTGATGTTGATATGATGATGAGTCATGAGTCTTGATAAGGCCGAATTGAATTTGCTAAGAACATATTGATGGCACCTTGAACTTATTGTTAGGTGATTGCAGGGATGCACTTAATTGATCTTGAATTGATTGTTGACACGTTGAATTGCATTGTTGACACTTTGAATTGCATCATTAATTGCTAGACTTCATCTTTGGACATCTAGGATATTGAACTGCAATGTGGACATTGCTTTGAATGGAACTGAACTTGGGACATTGCTTTGAATTGAATTGCGTCGAATTGAACTGAATTTGGCAACGTGGACATTTCTTTGAATTGAACTTTGAATTGGGCTTTGAATTGAACTTTGAATTGAACTTGGATATCCCCTCCCGGGGCCTTGAGATGGAGTGGTGAGGGAAATGATGGAAACCTGCAAAATAAAAGTTTGTAAGGAGATAATGGCCCTTACTTTTGCCAAAGGTCAAGACCTTTGCGGGCTCCTCCCGGTATCAGATCCAGGTTTGTACCTTTAGTTAGTGTCTAGCCGTTGCTAGCGTTGGTCAGCTGTTGGTCAGCCTTGGTAAGTCCGTTGGTCACCCATGTGTTAGGTGGTCCCTGTGGGGTGGTCTTAGTGGTCCTGCTAGAATGTGCATGACTCCTAACTAAGTGTTCAAACGTAACTCAGATGGCCTCCTGGGTTAGAAATCGTCTTAGTCTAGGTAGTAGTAGGAACTCAAATGTGGTTAACAGCAAAGAAGTTAGTTGTCAAATTGATATTTCTAATTGGAAAATTCCTAGACTAAATATATATGAAACCATATTATTAAAAGCTGAATCAGATAATATTACCACTTTTACTCCTAAATTATTAAAATGGAATGAAAATACTATTCCTCAAGAATTTATTATTCAAAATACTAGACCACAAAGAAATATTGCTCAAAAGAATATTCAACAAATAATAGAAGAACCTAATGGTAGAATACTAATAAGATTTAATTCAAACAGAGAAAAAGATCCAAAATATTCAGAAAATATTGAACTCCCTCAAACTTCATATTCAATGCCTTCTAGGTCCTCTAATTATGATTATTTAAAAGATAATCAAGTTGAAGATGCTCAAAAAATTTATTACAAAGCTCCTATAGCTGAGCTAATCGATGAAGCTACTTCATTAATAGGTTCTCCAACTTACTCAATTATGTAACCTCCATCGTTTTCTTCAATTAATATTATTTCGAAGCCCTTTGAAATCAATAAAGATTATTTACGATAAAATTTCAATTCAATAGAAAATAAAGCCAAAAGGGAATGGTTCCTTTCACACTTTGATTTAAATGCACAATCATTCATTAGACAAGAGTGATATTCATTCATGGAAAGACATAAAATTAATGTTACTTTCTTTAATTGGTGGGCTATGTTTGCCTCAGATAATAATCTTCTAGACCTATTCCAAGTTAAAGAAATAAATACTAATATTAATTTTGCTAGAAAACAGACACTTAAAAATGGTCAAATAATTACTTCTTTTACTCCTCCATTAGAAAAAATTATATCAACTACCCCTAAAGGTAATATTCTCGCCATTCCATCCAAAATAGGTAGAAATGATCTAGAAAATAGTCAAGTACTTTTAAATGATATTAAAAAGGTATATGATCAAAATAATTATACAAATCAAGTATTACATATAGTGTCTCAACAAGTCAATATGGTCTCCACTCAAGTTGAAGCAATTGTTAAAAAATAAGAAATTGATTCATTAACTGAAAAATTAGAAAATTTAGATATTAATGATGCTAAAAAGAATAAGCCAAACTTTTTACATGATATTGCAAAACCTCCATTCAAAATAAGATGCTCAAACAAATTGGAACTACCCGATACTAGTACACCTTTAATTTCAAAAATAGATGAAAAATTAATAGAAGTAGAGACTTCAACTAACAATACAGTTAATATTTAGAAAAAGATTTATCTCAATCAGATGATAATTTCCAAAATACTAATAAATATATAAAAAAGAAATTTCATATTATTCCAAGCAAACTCCTCCAGATCTTCATTTTGAAAGTGTTAAAATAATAATTACAGAAAATTTTGCTGGTGATGCAATATATGAATGGAATATTGATAGTCGTAGTGACCATGAAATATTTGTAGCACTCCAAAGAATGTTAATTGCTTATATAGCTTATTCAACTAAACATGCAACAGATTTACAAGCTTTTGATTTATTAACCTCTGAATTCACTGGTATACTCAAAAATTGGTGGGAGAATTATATTCAAGAAGAGGAACGTAATAAGATTAGAACTCATACTAATTCTCAAGGATAACTAGACAATATAGAAACATTAATTTATACAATTGTTACTAATTTTCTTGGATGTCCTAAAGATATTAATACTACTACGGATATTCTTTTAACAAATTTAAGATGTCCAACTCTCGAATATTACAATTGATATAAAGATACATTTTTAACATACCTATTAAAAAGAGAAGATTGTCATCAACCTTATTGGAAAAAAAAATTTGTTTCAGGATTACCATCTTTATTTTCTCAAACAATATTCAATAAATTCAGAGAAGTCATTGGCAAAGATCCAATTCCATTCGAACAAATTACGTTTGGTCAATTATTAAGTTTTATTAAAAAAGAAGGAATTTCATTATGCAATGAGTTAAAATTACAAGCAAGATATTCAACAGATAAAGCCGCTAAACGAAAAGAATTAGGTTTTTTTTTTTTAAAGCATTTTGTTTTCCAAAGTTAGAAGCTCCATCTATCAAAAAACGAAGAAAAACTCAAATTATTAAGAAGAAACAATATAAAAAGATTACTCCAAAATAGAAAGTCGATAATACTAATACTTGTTATAAGTGTGGCAACTTAGGTCATTATGCAAAAAATTGTAAGGTTAAAAAGAAACTCAATGAAATTTGTGCAGAACATCCAGATATTTAAGATAAATTAATTGCATTATTTGAACTCAAAGATACACCTAGTCAATCAGAAAATTCATCGTCCTCCTCTGACTTTGAAGATAATAATATCAATGAATTAGAAAGTGATTCAAGTGAATATTCATCAGGTAATGAGTCCTCAAGATTATGCTATAAGTGTATTAATGTTATAACTACTAATAATAGTGAAAAAGAGTTTTTATTAGATTTAATTAAACAAATTCAAGATACAGAATTAAGAAAATAGTATTTACAAAAACTCAAAAGTATATTAATAAAAGAAAATTCTTTAGAACCTCCTCATAAGGTAAGTATCAATAAAATATTTGAAACACATGAGATTCCAAATATTTTAAAAGCAGTTAACATTCAAGACTTAGAAAACAAAGTTAATATTTTAAAAGAACAAATTAAAAATTTACGCAAAGATTTATGTTCATTACAGACAACAGATCTTGAATTAGAAACAAGATTAACATTAATAGAAAATAAACCTTCTTCTTCAAACATTCAAGCAAAAGATATCCCTATGGATTAACAATTTGTTTCAACAATTAATCAAATAAATTTTCAAAAATAGTATATTCATATTACTCTTAATATTAAAGATAGTTTTGAATTCAATACTATTGCTATATTAGATAGTGGTGCAGATCAAAATTGTATAAAAGAAGGATTAATTCCCTCAATATATTATGAAACGACAAAAGAACGTCTCCATAGTGCTAATGGTATGGCATTACAAATTAAGTATAAATTATCAAATGCTTACATATGCAATCAAGGATATTGTTTCAAAAATTCATTCATTTTAATACGAGATATAAGTCAAGAAGTTATTCTTGGAACTCCTTTTATTACTCAAATTTATCCATTCAAAGTAGATCAAATTAGTGTGCATACAGAAATTATGAAAATTACAATATCATTCAAATTTGTTACCTCTGTTTATCAAAAAGATTTATCTTTATTACAAAACACCTCAATATCAAGACAAATTAATATAATTGAAAGTAATAATCCGAAATATTGGTACAAATTAGAAAAACTTGAAGCCATTAAACGACTCAATAATGATCAAAAAGAATTGCAAGAAATAAATCAACAACTAGAAGAATTAAACGTTAGCTTATGCAATTGTATTGCATCAACAGATTTCGATGAATTTTATACAAAATGGTTACATAATTATTATCAATTCGTGTGTCAGCGTCATGATCTAGAAAAACCATGGATTATTGAAATACCAATCTTAGAATACTCAATACATGCATAGGCCAATATCAAATCATATAGCCTACACCTATTGAACGCGGAGTTAACTATTTTCAAAAGGTTTTCAAAAGAAAAATACTTTTACAACACTTCTACAATGAATTTTATTATTTCTGACAACAATAATAGTTTATTTTTAGTTATCAACAATTCAAATTTTCCAGTAATTTACCATGACCTCTGATACTCAAACCCATGATATTCATTCTCTTTATGCAATCCCTGTTCAAAATAATTCCAAATCTTACCTTCTGAGGATTTTCCTCCATTAACCTATGCTCAAGCCTCAAGCAAACCTCTTTCATCCTCTACTGAAACATCTTCTTTCGATTTATCAAAAAATTTCACCAAACCCATACGGAATCCTGTCGCCTATACTAAATATCGCGAACCTCAATCTCTTCTCGAACTCAATAAATATATCAAAGCAACTTTTCTTCCAGATTGCTACCATATTCCAGACTCCCTGTTAAAAACACGACAATTTTATGAACTCATCCTGGTTGATTCAAAATCTATAGAAATCGAATATCTTCCACACAAAAATACTCCAAATTTTATAACCTATTCCAAATATCGAATCCTTAAAGTTCTTACAGGAAAAGATTGGTCTACTATATATACCACCAAATACTTTTCTGTTCCATTCAATCCTTCAGGATATCACTATATTGATTATCAAAATACTTGGTACGAAACATTTGTCTACCGACCATTCAATCATTCCTAGTTCCTCAATTTTGATACAAGACCTGAAATTACAATTCCATTATGGTTTTATGAATGGTGGACTGTCTATGGTAGTCTTCAAAACATATGGCCAGAAGAAGTCAAAAACTCATTCCAATTTTACTCTAAATACACCACAAATTCTCCAGATCTCACAAAAATCCTATTCCACAAGAAATTTGGTATTCTATGAATTTTTGTTGGTCTTTCAGTACTATGCAATATTATCCGCTACCAGCATCATTCTCTCTCGTCAGAGAATACAAAATCAAAAGGTGGAAAAAATTTGCAGTTAACAAGTTCTGTTCCTTAGACGTTGTTCAAGCAAAACTGTTGCATACAACACAGCAAATGATTCTAGTAACACCATCAACTTCTCAAAAGAAGCAAGAGCGGTCCTCAAAAGAAAAAGGCAAAGCTAGCTCATCCAATAAGCCTGATGAACTCTAGTTACTCAAGAAAGAAATCAAATTACTCAAAAAACAAAAACAAGAGAAGAGTCCGCGAAGGTCTTGACCTTTGGCGAAAGTAAAGGCCATTTTCTCCTCACAAACTTTTATTTTGTAGGTTTCCATCATTTCCCTCACCACCCAATCTCAAGGCCCCAGGAGGGGATATCCAAGTTCAATTCAAAGTCCAATTTGAAGCAATGTCCAAGTTGCCAAATTCAGTTCAATTCAAAGCAATTCAATTTAAAGCAATGTCCCAAGTTCAGTTCCATTCAAAGCAATGTCCATGATGCAATTCAAGGTGTCAACAATGCAATTCAACGTGTCAACAATCAATTCAAGATCAATTAAGTGCATCCCTACAATCACCTAACAATACGTTCAAGGTGCCATCAATATGTTCTTAGCAAATTCAATTCGGCCTTATCAAGACTAATGACTCATCATCATATCAACATCAAAGGCATGACTCATCATGATAAACAGGACAGCTCATCAGAGTAATAATTCAAGAATATTGTTCACAACAACCTATCAAAACATTGTTTGGGATAGCTCATCAGAGCAATAGTTCAAGAATACTGTTCACGATAGCTTATCTAAACACTGTTCGGGATAGCTCATCAAAGAAATTATTCAAGAACATAGTTCAAGGCAGCTCATCAGGATAATAATTCAAGAACAGTCCAATGTCCATTATTACTCAATGCTGCTTCACTTTTAACGTGGTTCTAGTCCAAGTTCAACACGAAGCATCAATAATTCAAGATTGTCGACAGACGTTATCAGCACAAGATTCCATCTTTACCGTCCACTTATAAACATTTAATTCCATAATGTGTTCTATAAATAGATACTCCATAGTGTTGTGTTAGGCATCATGTAATTTGCAAAATCAGGTGATCGATAAGATCATCAAATCACTATAAACGCTTCTCAACCTACTCCTTCTCTCAAATAGCCTTCGCCATATTCCTTGTACTCCAAGAGCTTCGATTCAAATCCTTATATCAAGTTTTATCAATTCAAATCAAAGCAAGTTTTTATTCGTCTGTTTTGTTAATTTTAATTTTGTCATTTCCAATTTTATTTTAATTATCATTTCAAAATTATACATTGCATAATATCAATTTACTACTCCACTCCCCTACTTGTTAATCCCATATCTAGGCCTCAACTATTACCCGCCTAGGCTGACCTGCCTAGGTCGATCCTGCTCATCCTGGTATCCCAAGTTCAATTTAAAGTTCAATTCAAAATTCAATTCAAAGCAATGTCCATGTTGCCAAATTCAGTCCAATTCAAAGCAATCCAATTCAAAGCAATGTCTCAAGTTCAGTTCCATTCAAAGCAATGTCCACGATGTAATTCAAGGTGTCAACAATGCAATTCAACGTGTCAACAATCAATTCAAGATCAATTATGTGCATCCCTGCAATCACCTAACAATAGGTTCAAGGGGCCATCAATATGTTCTTAGCAAATTCAATTCGGCCATATCAAGACTCATGACTCATCATCATAGCATCATCAAAGGCATGACTCATCATGACAAGCAGGACAACTTATCAAAGCGATAATTCAAGAATACTATTCACGACAGCCTATCTAAACACTGTTTAGGACAGCTCATCAGAGCAATAATTCAAGAATACTGTTCACGTCAGCTTATCTAAACACTGTTATGGACAGCTCATCAAAGCAATTATTCAAGATTACTGTTCAAGATAGCTCATCAGGGCAATAATTCAAGAATAGTCCAAGGTCCATTATTACTCGATACTGTTTCACTTTTGACGTGGTTCCAGTCCAAGTTCAACACGAAGCATCAATAATTCAAGATTATCGGCAGACGTTATCAGCATAAGATTTCATCTTTACCGTCCGCTTGTACACATTTAATTCCATAATGTGTTCTATAAATAGATACTCCATAGCGTTGTATGAGGCATCATCTAATTTGCAAGATCAGGTGATCGACAAGATCATCAAATCACTACAAATCCTTCTCAGCCTGCTCCTTCTCTGAAATAGCCTTCTCCATATTCCTTGTACTCCAAGAGCTTCGATTCAAATCCTTATGTCAAGTTTTATCAATTCAAATCAAAGTAAGTTTTTATTCATCTGTTTTGTTAATTTCAATTTCGTTATTCCCAATTTTGTTTTAATTATCATCTCAAAATTATACTTTGCATAATATCAATTTGCTACTCCGCTCCCCTGCTTGTTAATCCCACTTCTAGGCCTCAACTATTACCTGCCTAGGTCGACCCGCCTAGGTTGATCTTGCTCCGCCTGGTATCCCAAGTTCAATTCAAAGTTCAATTCAAAGCAATGTCCACGTTGCCAAACTTAGTTCAATTCAAAGCAATTTGATTCACAGTAATGTCCAAAGTTCAGTTCCATTTAAAGCAATGTCCATGATGCAATTCAAGTGTCAACAATGCAATTCAACGTGTCAACAATCAATTCAAGATCAACTAAGTGCATCCCTGCAATCACCTAACAGTACGTTCAAGGTGCCATCAATATGTTCTTAGCAAATTCAATTCGGCCTTACCAAGACTTGTGACTCATCATCATGTCAACATCAAAGGCATGACTCATCATGACAAGCAGGACAGCTCATCAGAGCAATAATTCAGGAATACTGTTCACGACAGCTTATCTAAACACTGTTCGGGGCAGCCCATCAGAGCAATAACTCAAGAATACTGTTCACGATAGCTTATCTAAACACTGTTTGGGACAGCTCATCAAAGCAATTATTCAAGATTACTGCTCAAGACAGCTCATCAGGACAATAATTCAAGAAAAGTCCAAGGTCCATTATTACTCAATACTGTTTCACTTTTGACGTGGCTGCAGTCCAAGTTTAACACGAAGGACCATAATTCAAGATTGTCGGCAGACGTTATTAGGACAAGATTCCATTTTTACCGTCGACTTGTACACATTTAATTCCATGATGCATTCTATAGATAGATACTCCATGGTGTTGTATTAGGCATCATCTAATTTGCAAGATCAGGTGATCGACAAGATCATCAAATCACTACAAACCCTTCTCAACCTACTCCTTCTCTCAAATAGCCTTGTCCATATTCCTTGTACTCCAAGAGTTTCGATTCAAATCCTTGTAGTAAGTTTTATCAATTCAAATCAAAGTAAGTTTTTGTTCATCTGTTTTGTTAATTTCAATTTCGTTATTTCCAATTTCGTTTTAATTATCATTTCAAAATTATACTTTGCATAATATCAATTTGCTACTCCGCTCCAATGCTTGTTAATCCCACATCTAGGTCTCAACTATTACCCACCTAGGTCAACCAACCTAGGTCGATCCTGCTCCTCCTGGTATCCCAAGTTCAATTCAAAGCTCAATTCAAAGCAATGTCCACGTTGCCAAATTCAGCTCAATTCAAAGCAATTCGACTCAAAGCAATGTCCTAATTTCAGTTCCATTTAAAGCAATGTCCATGATGCAATTCAAGGTGTCAACAATGCAATTCAATGTGTCAACAATCAATTCAAGATCAATTAAGGGCATCCCTGCAATCACCTAACAATACGTTTAAGGTGCCATCAATAGTTCTTAGCAAATTCAATTCAGCCTTATCGTAACTCATGACTCATGACTCATGAGTCATCATCATATCAACGTCAAAGACGTAACTCATCATGACAAGCAGGACAGCTCATCAGAGCAATAATTCAAGGATACTGTTCACGATAGCCTATCTAAACACTGTTCGGGACAGCTCATCAGAGCAATAACTCAAGAATACTGTTCACGACAGCTTATCTAAACATTGTTTGGGACAGCTCAGCAAAGCAATTATTTAAGATTACTGTTCAAGACAGCTCATCAGGACAATAATTAAAGAACAGTCCAAGGTCCATTATTGCTCAATACTGTTTCACTTTTGACGTGGTTCCAGTCCAAGTTCGACACGAGGCATCGATAATTCAAGATTGTCGGCAGACGTTATCGGCACAAGATTCCATCTTTACCGTCCGCTTGTACACATTTAATTCCATAATGTCTTCTAGAAATAGATACTCCATAGCGTTGTATTAGGTATCATCTAATTTGCAAGATCAGGTGATCGACAAGATCATCAAATCACTACAAACACTTCTCAATCTACTCCTTCTCTTAAATAGCCTTCTCCATATTCCTTGTACTCCTGGAGCTTCGATTCAAATCCTTATATAAAGCTTTATCAATTCAAACCAAAGTAAGTTTTTATTCATCTGTTTTGTTAATTTCAATTTCGTTATTTCCAATTTCGTTTTAATTATCATTTCAAAATTATACTTTGCATAATATCAATTTGCTACTCCGTTCCCCTGCTTGTTAGTCCCACATCTAGGCCTCAACTATTACCCGCCTAGGTCGGCTCGCCTAGGTTGATCTTGCTCCTCCTGGTATCCCAAGTTCAATTCAAAGTTCAATTCAAAGCAATGTCCACGTTGCCCAACTCAGTTCAATTCAAAGCAATTCGATTCATAGTAATGTCCAAAGTTCAGTTCCATTCAAAGCAATGTCCATGATGCAATTCAAGGTGTCAACAATGCAATTCAACGTGTCAACAATCAATTCAAGATCAGCTAAGTGCATCCCTGCAATCACCTAACAGTACATTCAAGGTGCCATCAATATGTTCTTAGCAAATTCAATTCGGCCTTACCAAGACCCATGACTCATCATCATATCAACATCAAAGGCATGACTCATCATGACAAGCAGGACGGCTCATCAGAGCAATAATTCAAGAATTCTCCTCACGATAGCATATCTAAACACTGTTCGGGACAGCTCATCAGAGCAATAATTCAAGAATACTGTTCCCGACAGCTTATCTAAACACGGTTTGGGACAGCTCATCAAAGCAATTATTCAAGATTACTGTTCAAGACAGCTCATCAGAACAATAATTCAAGAACTGTCCAAGGTCCATTATTACTCAATACTGTTTCACTTTTGACGTGGCTCCAATCCAAGTTCAACACGAAGGACTATAATTCAAGATTGTCGGTAGACGTTATCAGCATAAGATTCCATCTTCACCGTCCACTTGTACACATTTAATTCCATAATGCATTCTATAGATAGATACTCCATAGCATTGCATTAGGCATCATCTAATTTGCAAGATCAGGCGATCGGCAAGATCATCATATCACCACAAACCCTTCTCCACCGACTCCTTCTCTCAAATAGCCTTCTCCATATTCCTTGTACTCCACGAGCTTCGATTCAAATCCTTGTATCAAGTTTTATCAATTCAAATCAAAGTAAGTTTTTGTTCATCTGTTTTGTTAATTTCAATTTCGCTATTTCCAATTTCATTTTTATTATCATTTCAAAATTATACTTTGCATAATATCAATTTGCTACTCCGCTCCAATGCTTGTTAATCCCTCATCTAGGCTTCAACTGTTACCCGCCTAGGTCGACCCACCTAGGTCGATCCTGCTCCTCCTGGTATCCCAAGTTCAATTCAAAGCAATGTCCGTGTTGCCAAATTCAGTTCAATTCAAAGCAATTCGACTCAAAGCAATGTCCCAATTTTAGTTCCATTCAAAGCAATGTCCATGATGCAATTCAAGGTGTCAACAATGCAATTCAATGTGTCAACAAGCAATTCAAGGTCAATTAAGGGTATCCCTGCAATCACCTAACAATACGTTCAAGGTGCCATCAACATGTTCTTAGCAAATTCAATTCAGCCTTATCGTGATGCATGACTCATGAGTCATCATCATATCAACGTTAAAGACATGACTCATCATGACAAGCAGGACAGCTCATCAGAGCAATAATTCCAGAATACTGTTCATGACAGCCTATCTAAACACTGTTCGGGACAGCTCATCAGAGCAATAACTCAAGAATATTGTTCACGACAGCTTATCTAAAGACTGTTTGGGACAACTCATCAAAGCAATTATTCAAGATTACTGTTCAAGGCAGCTCATCAGGACAATAATTCAAGAACAGTCCAAGGTTTATTATTACTCAATACTGTTTCACTTTTGTCGTGGTGCTAGTCCAAGTTCGACACGAGGCATCAATAATTCAAGATTGTCGGCAGATGTTATCAGCACAAGATTTCATCTGTACCGTCCACTTGTACACATTTAATTCCATAACGTGTTTTATAAATGGATACTCTATAGCGTTGTATCAGGCATCATCTAATTTGCAAGATCAGGTGATCGACAAGATCATCAAATCACCACAAACCCTTCTCAACCTACTCCTTCTCTTAAATAGCCTTCTCTATATTCCTTGTACTCTAAGAGCTTCGATTCAAATTCTTGTATCAAGTTTTATCAATTCAAGCCAAAGTAAGTTTTTATTCATCTGTTTCATTATTTCTAATTTCGTTATTTCCAATTTCGTTTTAATTATCATTTCGAAATTATACTTTGCGTAATATCAATTTGCTACTCCGCTCCAATGCTTGTCAATCCCACACCCAGGCCTCAACTATTACCCGCCTAGGTCGACCCACCTAGGTCGATCCTACTCCTCCTGGTATACTAAGTTCAATTCAAAGCTCAATTCAAACAATGTCCACGTTGCCAAGTTCAGTTCAATTCAAAGCAATTCGACTCAAAGCAATGTCCCAATTTCAGTTCCATTCAAAGCAATGTCCATGATGCAATTCAAGGTGTCAACAACACAATTCAACATGTCAACGATCAATTCAAGATCAATTAAGGGCATCCCTGCAATAATTCAAGATTATCGGCAGACGTTATTAACACAAGATTTCATCTTTACCGTCCACTGGTACACATTTAATTCCATAATGTGTTCTATAAATAGATACTCTATAGCGTTGTATTAGGCATCATCTAATTTGGAAGATCAGGTGATCGACAAGATCATCAAATCACTATAAACCCTTCTCAACCTACTCTTTCTCTTAAATAACCTTCTCCATATTCCTTGTGCTCCAGGAGCTTCGATTGAAATCCTTATATCAAGTTTTATCAATTCAAACCAAAGTAAGTTTTTATTCATCTATTTTGTTAATTTCAATTTCGTTATTTCTAATTTCGTTTTAATTATCATTTCAAAATTATACGTTGCATAATATAAATTTGCTACTCCGCTCCCCTACTTGTTAATCCCACATCTAGGCCTCAACTATTACCCGCCTAGGTCGACCCGCCTAGGTTGATCTTGCCCCTCCTGGTATCCCAAGTTCAATTCAAAGTTCAATTCAAAGCAATGTCCACGTTGCCAAACTCAGTTCAATTCAAAGCAATTCGATTCACAGTAATGTCCAAAGTTCAGTTCCATTTAAAGCAATGTCCATGATGCAATTCAAGTGTCAACAATGCAATTCAACGTGTCAACAATCAATTCAAGATCAACAAAGTGCATCCCTGCAATCACCTAACAGTACGTTCAAGGTGCCATCAATATGTTCTTAGCAAATTCAATTCGGCCTTACCAAGACTCATGACGCATCATCATATCAACATCAAAGGCATGACTCATCATGACAAGCAGGACAGCTCATCAGAGCAATAATTCAAAAATACTGTTCACGACAACCTATCTAAACATTGTTCGGGACAGCTCATCAGAGCAATAATTCAAGAATACTATTCACGACAGCTTATGTAAACACTGTTTGGGACAGCTCATTAAAGCAATTATTCAGGATTACTGTCCAAGACAGCTCATCAGGACAATAACTCAAGAACAGTCCAAGGTCCATTATTACTCGATACTATTTCACTTTTGACGTGGCTCCAGTCCAAGTTCAACACGAAGGACCATAATTCAAGATTGTCGGCAGACGTTATCAGCACAAGATTCTATCTTTACCGCCCACTTGTACACATTTAATTCCATAATGCATTCTATAGATGGATACTCCATAGCGTTGTATTAGGCATCATCTAATTTGCAAGATCAGGTGATCGACAAGATCATCAAATCTCTACAAACCCTTCTCGACCTACTCTTTCTCTCAAATAGCCTTCTCCATATTCCTTATACTCCAAGAGCTTCGATTCAAATCCTTGTATCAAGTTTTATCAATTCAAATCAAAGTAAGTTTTTGTTCATCTGTTTTGTTAATTTTAATTTCGCAGTTTCCAATTTCGTTTTAATTATCATTTCAAAATTACACTTTGCATAATATCAATTTGCTACTCCGCTCCAATGCTTGTTAATCCCACATCTAGGCCTGAACTATTACCCGCCTAGGTCGACCCACCTAGGTCGATCCTGCTCCTTTTGGTATCCCAAGTTCAATTCAAAGCTCAATTCAAAGCAATGTCCACGTTGCCAAATTCAGTTCAATTCAAAGCAATTCGACTTAAAGCAATGTCCCAATTTTAGTTCCATTTAAAGCAATGTCCATGATGCAATTCAAGGTGTCAACAACGCAATTCAACGTGTTAACGATCAATTCAAGATCAATTAAGGGCATCCCTGTAATCACCTAATAATACGTTCAAGGTGCCATCAATATGTTCTTAGCAAATTCAATTCAGCCTTATCATGACTCATGACTCATGACTCATCATCATATCAACGTCAAAGACATGACTCATCATGACAAGCACGACAGCTCATTAGAGCAATAATTCAAGAATACTGTTCACGACAGCATATCTAAACACTGTTCGGGACAGCTCATCAGAGCAATAACTCAAGAATACTGTTCACGTCAGCTTATCTAAACATTGTTTGGGACAGCTCATCAAAGCAATTATTCAAGATTACTGTTCAAGACAGCTCATCAGGACAATAATTCAAGAATAGTCCAAGCTCCATTATTACTCAATACTGTTTCACTTTTGACATGGTTCCAGTCCAAATTCGACACGAGGCATCAATAATTCAAGAATGTCGGCAGACGTTATCAGCACAAGATTCAATCTTTACCGTCGACTTGTACACATTTAATTCCATAATGTGTCCTATAAATAGATACTCCATAGCGTTGTATTAGGCATCATCTAATTTGCAAGATCTGGTGATCGTCAAGATCATCAAATCACTACAAATCCTTCTCAACCTACCTCTTCTCTTAAATAGCCTTCTCCATATACCTTGTACTCCAGGAGCTTCGATTCAAATCCTTATATCAAGTTTTATCAATTCAAACCAAAGTAAGTTTTTATTCATCTGTTTTGTTAATTTCAATTTCGTTATTTCCAATTTCGTTTTAATTTTCATTTCCAAATTATACTTTGCATAATATCAATTTGCTACTCCGCTCCCCTGCTTGCTAATCCCACATCTAGGCCTCAACTATTACCCGTCTAGGTCGACCCGCCTAGGTTGATCTTGCTCCTCCTGGCATCCCAAGTGCAATTCAAAGTTTAATTCAAAGCAATGTTCACGTTGCCAAACTCAGTTCAATTCAAAGCAATTCAATTCAAAGTAATGTACAAAGTTCTGTTCCATTCAAAGCAATGTCCATGATGCAATTCAAGGTGTCAACAATGCAATTCAACGTGTCAACAATCAATTCAAGATCAACTAAGTGCATCCCTGCAATCACCCAACAATACGTTTAAGGGGCCATCAATATGTTCTTAGCAAATTCAATTCGGCCTTACTAAGACTCATGACTCATCATCATATCAACATCAAAGGCATGACTCATCATGACAAGTAGGACAGCTCATCGGAGCAATAATTCAAGAATACTGTTCACGACAGCCTATCTAAACAGTGTTCGGGATAGCTCATCAGAGCAATAATTCAAGAATACTGTTCACGACAGCTTATCTAAACACTGTTTGGGACAGCTCATCAAAGCAATTATTCAAGATTACTGTTCAAGACAGCTCATCAGGACAATAATTCAAGAGCAGTCCAAGGTCTATTATTACACAATACTGTTTCCCTTTTGACGTGGCTCCAGTCCAAGTTCAACACGAAGGACCATAATTCAAGAATGTCGGCAGACGTTATCAGCACAAGATTCCATCTTTACCGTCGACTTGTACACATTTAATTCCATAATGTGTCCTATAAATAGATACTCCATAGCGTTGTATTAGGCATCATTTAATTTGCAAGATCTGGTGATCGACAAGATCATCAAATCACTACAAATCCTTCTCAACCTACTCCTTCTCTTAAATAGCCTTCTCCATATACCTTGTACTCCAGGAGCTTCGATTCAAATCCTTATATCAAGGTTTATCAATTCAAACCAAAGTAAGTTTTTATTCATCTGTTTTGTTAATTTCAATTTCGTTATTTCCAATTTCGTTTTAATTTTCATTTCAAAATTATACTTTGCATAATATCAATTTGCTACTCCGCTCCCCTGCTTGTTAATCCCACATCTAGGCCTCAACTATTACCCGTCTAGGTCGACCCGCCTAGGTTGATCTTGCTCCTGCTGGCATCCCAAGTGCAATTCAAAGTTTAATTCAAAGCAATGTTCACGTTGCCAAACTCAGTTCAATTCAAAGCAATTCGATTCAAAGTAGTGTCCAAAGTTCTGTTCCATTCAAAGCAATGTCCATGATGCAATTCAAGGTGTCAACAATGCAATTCAACGTGTCAACAATCAATTCAAGATCAACTAAGTGCATCCCTGCAATCACCTAACAATACGTTCAAGGGGCCACCAATATGTTCTTAGCAAATTTAATTCGGCCTTACTAAGACTCATGACTCATCATCATATCAACATCAAAGGCATGACTCATCATGACAAGTAGGACAGCTCATCAGAGCAATAATTCAAGAATACTGTTCACGACAGCCTATCTAAACACTGTTCGGGACAGCTCATCAGAGCAATAACTCAAGAATATTGTTCACCTGTTTGGGACAGCTCATCAAAGCAATTATTCAAGATTACTGTTCAAGGCAGCTCATCAGGACAATAATTCAAGAACAGTCCAAGGTTCATTATTACTCAATACCGTTTCACTTTTGCCGTGGTTCTAGTCCAAGTTCGACACGAGGCATCAATAATTCAAGATTGTCGGTAGATGTTATCAGCACAAGATTTCATCTTTACCATCCACTTGTACACATTTAATTCCATAACGTGTTTTATAAGTAGATACTCCATAGCGTTGTATCAGGCATCATCTAATTTGCAAAATCAGGTGATCGACAAGATCATCAAATCACCACAAACCCTTCTCAACCTACTCCTTCTCTTAAATAGCCTTCTCCATGTTCCTTGTACTCTAAGAGCTTCCATTCAAATTCTTGTATCAAGTTTTATCAATTCAAGCCAAAGTAAGTTTTTATTCATCTGTTTCATTATTTCTAATTTCGTAATTTCCAATTTCGTTTTAATTATCATTTCGAAATTATACTTTGCGTAATATTAATTTGCTACTCCGCTCCGATGCTTGTTAATCCCACACCCAGGCCTCAACTATTACCCGCCTAGGTCGACCCACCTAGGTCGATCCTACTCCTCCTGGTATACTAAGTTCAATTCAAAGCTCAATTCAAAGCAATGTCCACGTTGCCAAGTTCAGTTCAATTCAAAGCAATTCGACTCAAAGCAATGTCCCAATTTCAGTTCCATTCAAAGCAATGTCCATGATGCAATTCAAGGTGTCAACAACGCAATTCAACATGTCAACGATCAATTCAAGATCAATTAAGGGCATCCCTGCAATAATTCAAGATTCTCGGCAGACGTTATCAACACAAAATTCCATCTTTACCGTCCACTTGTACACATTTAATTCCATAATGTGTTCTATAAATAGATACTCTATAGCGTTGTATTAGGCATCATCTAATTTGGAAGATCAGGTGATCGACAAGATCATCAAATCACTATAAACCCTTCTCAACCTACTCCTTCTCTTAAGTAGCCTTCTCCATATTCCTTGTACTCCAGGAGCTTCGATTGAAATCCTTATATCAAGTTTTATCAATTCAAACCAAAGTAAGTTTTTATTCATCTGTTTTGTTAATTTCAATTTCATTATTTCTAATTTCATTTTAATTATCATTTCAAAATTATACATTGCATAATATAAATTTGCTACTCCGCTCCCCTACTTGTTAATCCCACATCTAGGCCTCAACTATTACCCGCCTAGGTCGACCCGCCTAGGTTGATCTTGCCCCTCCTGGTATCCCAAGTTCAATTCAAAGTTCAATTCAAAGCAATGTCCACGTTGCCAAACTCAGTTCAATTCAAAGCAATTCGATTCACAGTAATGTCCAAAGTTCAGTTCCATTTAAAGCAATGTCCATGATGCAATTCAAGTGTCAACAATGCAATTCAACGTGCCAACAATCAATTCAAGATCAACAAAGTGCATCCCTGCAATCACCTAACAGTACGTTCAAGGTGCCATCAATATGTTCTTAGCAAATTCAATTCGGCCTTACCAAGACTCATGACGCATCATCATATCAACATCAAAGGCATGACTCATCATGACAAGCAGGACAGCTCATCAGAGCAATAATTCAAAAATACTGTTCACGACAACCTATCTAAACATTGTTCGGGACAGCTCATCAGAGCAATAATTCAAGAATACTATTCACGACAGCTTATGTAAACACTGTTTGGTACAGCTCATTAAAGCAATTATTCAGGATTACTGTCCAAGACAGCTCATCAGGACAATAACTCAAGAACAGTCTAAGGTCCATTATTACTCGATACTGTTTCACTTTTGACGTGGCTCCAGTCCAAGTTCGACACGAAGGACCATAATTCAAGATTGTCGGCAGACGTTATCAGCACAAGATTCCATCTTTACTGTCCACTTGTACACATTTAACTCCATAATGCATTCTATAGATAGATACTCCATAGCGTTGTATTAGGCATCATCTAATTTGCAAGATCAGGTGATCGACAAGATCATCAAATCTCGACAAACCCTTCTCGACCTACTCCTTCTCTCAAATAGCCTTCTCCATATTCCTTATACTCCAAGAGCTTCGATTCAAATCCTTGTATCAAGTTTTATCAATTCAAATCAAAGTAAGTTTTTGTTCATCTGTTTTGTTAATTTCAATTTCGCAGTTTCCAATTTCGTTTTAGTTATCATTTCAAAATTACACTTTGCATAATATCAATTTGCTACTCCGCTCCAATGCTTGTTAATCCCACATCTAGGCCTGAACTATTACCCGCCTAGGTCGACCCACCTAGGTCGATCCTGCTCCTCTTGGTATCCCAAGTTCAATTCAAAGCTCAATTCAAAGCAATGTCCACATTGCCAAATTCAGTTCAATTCAAAGCAATTCGACTCAAAGCAATGTCCCAATTTTAGTTCCATTTAAAGCAATGTCCATGATGCAATTCAAGGTGTCAACAACGCAATTTAACGTGTTAACGATTAATTCAAGATCAATTAAGGGCATCCCTGTAATCACCTAATAATACGTTCAAGATGCCATCAATATGTTCTTAGCAAATTCAATTCAGCCTTATCATGACTCATGACTCATGACTCATCATCATATCAACGTCAAAGACATGACTCATCATGACAAGCACGACAGCTCATTAGAACAATAATTCAAGAATACTGTTCACGACAGCATATCTAAACACTGTTCGGGACAGCTCATCAGAGCAATAACTCAAGAATACTGTTCACGTCAGCTTATCTAAACACTGTTTGGGACAGCTCATCAAAGCAATTATTCAAGATTACTGTTCAAGACAGCTCATCAGGACAATAATTCAAGAATAGTCCAAGTTCCATTATTACTCAATACTGTTTCACTTTTGACATGGTTCCAGTCCAAATTCGACACGAGGCATCAATAATTCAAGAATGTCGGCAGACGTTATCAGCACAAGATTCCATCTTTACCGTCGACTTGTACACATTTAATTCCATAATGTGTCCTATAAATAGATACTCCATAGCGTTGTATTAGGCATCATCTAATTTGCAAGATCTGGTGATCGTCAAGATCATCAAATCACTACAAATCCTTCTCAACCTACTTCTTCTCTTAAATAGCCTTCTCCATATACCTTGTACTCCAGGAGCTTTGATTCAAATCCTTATATCAAGTTTTATCAATTCAAACCAAAGTAAGTTTTTATTCATCTGTTTTGTTAATTTTAATTTCGTTATTTCCAATTTTGTTTTAATTTTCATTTCAAAATTATACTTTGCATAATATCAATTTGCTACTCTGCTCCCCTGCTTGTTAATCCCACATCTAGGCCTCAACTATTACCCGTCTAGGTCGACCCGCCTAGGTTGATCTTGCTCCTCCTGGCATCCCAAGTGCAATTCAAAGTTTAATTCAAAGCAATGTTCACGTTGCCAAACTCAGTTCAATTCAAAGCAATTCGATTCAAAGTAATGTACAAAGTTCTGTTCCATTCAAAGCAATGTCCATGATGCAATTCAAGGTGTCAACAATGCAATTCAACGTGTCAACAATTAATTCAAGATCAACTAAGTGCATCCCTGCAATCACCTAACAATACGTTCAAGGGGCCATCAATATGTTCTTAGCAAATTCAATTCGGCCTTACTAAGACTCATGACTCATCATCATATCAACATCAAAGGCATGACTCATCATGACAAGTAGGACAGCTCATCAGAGCAATAATTCAAGAATACTGTTCACGACAGCCTATCTAAACAGTGTTCGGGATAGCTCATCAGAGCAATAATTCAAGAATACTGTTCACGACAGCTTATCTAAACACTGTTTGGGACAGCTCATCAAAGCAATTATTCAAGATTACTGTTCAAGACAGCTCATCAGGACAATAACTCAAGAGCAGTCCAAGGTCCATTATTACACAATACTGTTTCACTTTTGACGTGGCTCCAGTCCAAGTTCAACACGAAGGACCATAATTCAAGAATGTCGGCAGACGTTATCAGCACAAGATTCCATCTTTACCATCGACTTGTACACATTTAATTCCATAATGTGTCCTATAAATAGATACTCCATAGCGTTGTATTAGGCATCATTTAATTTGCAAGATCTGGTGATCGACAAGATCATCAAATCACTACAAATCCTTCTCAACCTACTCCTTCTCTTAAATAGCCTTCTCCATATACCTTGTACTCCAGGAGCTTCGATTCAAATCCTTATATCAAGTTTTATCAATTCAAACCAAAGTAAGTTTTTATTCATCTGTTTTGTTAATTTCAATTTCGTTATTTCCAATTTCGTTTTAATTTTCATTTCAAAATTATACTTTGCATAATATCAATTTGCTACTCCGCTCCCCTGCTTGTTAATCCCACATCTAGGCCTCAACTATTACCCGTCTAGGTCGACCCGCCTAGGTTGATCTTGCTCCTCCTGGCATCCCAAGTGCAATTCAAAGTTGAATTCAAAGCAATGTTCACGTTGCCAAACTCAGTTCAATTCAAAGCAATTCGATTCAAAGTAATGTACAAAGTTCTGTTCCATTCAAAGCAATGTCCATGATGCAATTCAAGGTGTCAACAATGCAATTCAACGTGTCAACAATTAATTCAAGATCAACTAAGTGCATCCCTGCAATCACCTAACAATACGTTCAAGGGGCCATCAATATGTTCTTAGCAAATTCAATTCGGCCTTACTAAGACTCATGACTCATCATCATATCAACATCAAAGGCATGACTCATCATGACAAGTAGGACAGCTCATCAGAGCAATAATTCAAGAATACTGTTCACGACAGCCTATCTAAACATTGTTCGGGATAGCTCATCAGAGCAATAATTCAAGAATACTGTTCACGACAGCTTATCTAAACACTGTTTGGGACAGCTCATCAAAGCAATTATTCAAGATTACTGTTCAAGATAGCTCATCAGGACAATAATTCAAGAGCAGTCCAAGGTCCATTATTACACAATACTGTTTCACTTTTGACGTGGCTCCAGTCCAAGTTCAACGCGAAGGACCATAATTCAAGATTGTCGGCAGATGTTATCAGCAGAAGATTCCATCTTTACCGTCCACTTGTACACATTTAATTCCATAATGCATTCTATAGATAGATACTCCACAACGTTGTATTAGGCATCATCTAATTTGCAATATCAGGTGATCGACAAGATCATCAAATCACTACAAACCCTTCTCAACCTACTCCTTCTCTCAAATAGCCTTCTCCATGTTCCTTGTACTCCAAGAGCTTCGATTCAAATCCTTGTATCAAGTTTTATCAATTCAAATCAAAGTAAGTTTTTGTTCATCTGTTTTGTTAACTTCAATTTCGCTATTTCTAATTTCGTTTTAATTATCATTTCAAAATTATACTTTGCATAATATCAATTTGCTACTCCACTGCAATGCTTGTTAATCCCACATCTAGGATTCAACTATTACCCGCCTAGGTCGACCCACCTAGGTTGATCCTGCTCCTGCTGGTATCCCGAGTTCAATTCGGAGCAATGTCCACGTTGCCAAATTCAGTTCAATTCAAAGCAATTCGACTCAAAGCAATGTCCCAATTTCAGTTCCATTCAAAGCCATGTCCATGATGCAATTCAAGGTGTCAACAATGCAATTCAACGTGTCAACAATCAATTCAAGATCAATTAAGGGCATCCCTGCAATCACCTAACAATACGTTCAAGGTGCCATCAACATGTTCTTAGCAAATTCAATTCAGCCTTACCGTGACGCATGACTCATGACTCATCATCGTATCAACGTCAAAGACATGACTCATCATGACAAGCACGACTGCTCATCAGAGCAATAATTCAAAAATGCTGTTCACGACAGCCTATCTAAACATTGTTCGGGACAGCTCATTAGAGCAATAACTCAAGAATACTGTTCACGACAGCTTATCCAAACACTGTTTGGGACAGCTCATCAAAGCATTTATTAAAGATTGCTGTTCAAGACAGCTCATCAGGACAATAATTCAAGAACAGTTCAAGGTTCACTATTACTCAACACTATTTCACTTTTGACGTGGTTCCAGTCTAAGTTCGACACGAGGCATCGATAATTCAAGATTGTCGGCAGACGTTATCAGCACATGATTCCATCTTTACCATCCACTTGTACACATTTAATTCCATAATGTGTTCGATAAATAGATACTCCATAGTGTTGTATTAGGCATCATCTAATTTGCAAGATCAGGTGATCGATATGATCATCAAATCACTGCAAACCATTCTCAACCTACTTCTTCTCTTAAATAGCCTTCTCCATATTCCTTGTCCTCTAAGAGCTTCAATTCAAATTCTTGTATCAAGTTGTATCAATTCAAGCCAAAGTAAGTTTTTATTCATCTGTTTTGTTAATTTCAATTTCGTTATTTCCAATTTCGTTTTAATTATCATTTCAAAATTATACTTTACACAATATCAATTTGCTACTCTGCTCCCCTGCTTGTTAATCCCACATCTAGGCCTCAACTATTACCCGCCTAGGTCGACCCGCCTAGGTTGATCTTGCTCCTCCTGGTATCCCAAGTTCAATTCAAAGTTCAATTCAAAGCAATGTCCACGTTGCCAAACTCAGTTCAATTCAAAGCAATTCGATTCAAAGTAATGTCCAAAGTTCAGTTCCATTTAAAGCAATGTCCATGATGCAATTCAAGGTGTCAACAATGCAATTCAACGTATCAACAATCAATTCAAGATCAGCTAAGTGCATCCCTGCAATCACCTAACAGTACGTTCAAGGTGCCATCAATATGTTCTTAGCAGATTCAATTTGGCCTTACCAAGACTCATGACTCATCATCATATCAACATCAAAGGCATGACTCATCATAACAAGCAGGACACCTCATCAGAGCAATAATTCAAGAATACTGTTCACGACAGCCTATCTAAACATTGCTCGGGATAGCTCATCAGAGCAATAATTCAAGAATACTATTCACGACAGCATATCTAAACACTGTTTAGGACAGCTCATCAAAGCAATTATTCAAGATTACTGTTCAAGACAGCTCATCAGGACAATAATTCAAAAATAGTTCAAGGTTTATTATTACACAATACTGTTTCACTTTTGACGTGGCTCCAGTCCAAGTTCAACACGAAGGACCGTAATTCAAGATTGTCGGCAGACGTTATCAGCACAAGATTCCATCTTTACCATCCACTTGTATACATTTAATTCCATAATGCATTCTATAGATAGATACTCCATAGCGTTGTATTAGGCATCATCTAATTTGCAAGATCAGGTGATCGACAAGATCATCAAATCTCTACAAACCCTTCTCAACCTACTCCTTCTCTCAAATAGCCTTCTCCATATTCCTTGTGCTCCAAGAGCTTCAATTCAAATCCTTGTATCAAGTTTTATCAATTCAAATCAAAGCAAGTTTTTGTTCATCTGTTTTGTTAATTTCAATTTTGCAGTTTCCAATTTCGTTTTGATTATCATTTCAAAATTATAGTTTGCATAATATCAATTTGCTACTCCGCTCCAATGCTTGTTAAGCCCACATCTAGGCCTCAACTATTACCTGCCTAGGTCGACCCACCTAGGTCGATCCTGCTCCTCCTGGTATCCCAAGTTCAATTCAAAGCTCAATTCAAAGCAATGTCCACGTTGCCAAATTCAGTTCAATTCAAAGCAATTCGACTCAAAGCAATGTCCCAATTTCAGTTCCATTTAAAGCAATGTCCATGATGCAATTCAAGGTGTCAACAATGCAATTCAACATGTCAACGATCAATTCAAGATCAATTAAGGGCATCCCTGCAATCACCTAACAATACGTTTAAGGTGCCATCAATATGTTCTTAGCAAATTCAATTCAGCCTTATCGTGACTCATGACTCATGACTCATCATCATATCAACGTCAAAGACATGACTCATCATGACAAGCAGGACAGCTCATCAGAGCAATAATTCAAGAATACTGTTCACGACAGCCTCTCTAAACACTGTTCGGGACAACTCATCAGAGCAATAACTCAAGAATACCGTTCACGACAGCTTATCTAAACACTGTTTGGGACAGCTCATCAAAGCAATTATTCTAGATTACTATTCAAGACAGCTCATCAGGACAATAATTCAAGAACAGTCCAAGATCCATTATTACTCAATACTGTTTCACTTTTCACGTGGCTCTAGTCCAAGTTCAACAGGAAGAACTATAATTCAAGATTGCCGGCGGACGTTATGAGCACAAGATTCCATCTTTACCGACAACCTGTATACATTTAATTCGATAATGCATTCTATGGAAAGATACTCCTTAACGTTGTATTAGGCATCATCTAATTCGCAAGATCAGGTGATCGACAAGATCATCAAATCGCTACAAACCCTTCTCAACCTACTCCTTCTCTCAAATAGACTTCTCCATATTCCTTGTACTCCAAGAGCTTCAATTCAAATCCTTGTATCAAGTTTTATCAATTCAAATCAAAGTAAGTTTTTGTTCATCTGTTTTGTTAATTTCAATTTCGCTATTTCCAATTTCATTTTAATTGTCATTTCAAAATTATACTTTGCATAATATCAATTTGCTACTCCGGTCCAATGCTTGTTAATCCCACATGTAGGCCTCAACTATTACCCACCTAGGTCGACCCATCTAGGTCGATCCTGCTCCTCCTGGCATCCCAAGTTCAGTTCAAAGCTCAATTCAAAGCAATGTCCACGTTGCCAAATTCAGTTCAATTCAAAGCAATTCGACTCAAAGCAATGTCCCAATTTTAGTTCCATTCAAAGCAATGTCCATGATGCAATTCAAGGTGTCAACAATGCAATTCAACGTGTCAACAATCAATTCAAGATCAATTAAGGGCATCCCTGCAATCACCTAACAATACGTTCAAGGTGCCATCAATATGTTCTTAGCAAATTCATTTCAGCCTTATCATGACACATGACTCATGACTCATCATCATATCAACATCAAAGGCATGACTCATCATGACAAGCAGGACAGCTCATCAGAGCAATAATTCAAGAATACTGTTCACGACAGCCTCTTTAAACACTGTTCGGGACAGCTCATCAGAGCAATAACTCAAGTGTACCGTTCACGACAGCTTATCTAAACACTGTTTGGGACAGCTCATCAAAGCAATTATTCAAGATTACTGTTCAAGACAGCTCATCAGGACAATAATTCAAGAACAGTCCAAGGTCCATTATTACTCAATACTGTTTCACTTTTGACGTGGCTTTAGTCCAAGTTCAACACGAAGAACTATAATTCAAGAATGTCGGCGGACGTTATGAGCACAAGATACCATCTTTACCGACAACTTGTACACATTTAATTCCATAATGCATTCTATAGAAAGATACTCCTTAACGTTGTATTAGGCATGATCTAATTTGCAAGATCAGGTGATCGTCAAGATCATCAAAATCACTACAAACCCTTCTCAACCAACTCCTTCTCTCAAATAGCCTTCACTACATTCCTTGTACTCCAAGAGCTTCGATTCAAATCCTTGTATCAAGTTTTATCAATTCAAATCAAAGTAAGTTTTTGTTCATCTGTTTTGTTAATTTCAATTTCGCTATTTCCAATGTCGTTTTAATTGTCATTTTAAAATTATACTTTGCATAATATCAATTTGCTACTCCGCTCCAATGCTTGTTAATCCCACATTTAGGCCTCAATTATTACCCGCTTAGGTCGACCCATCTAGGTCGATCCGGCTCCTCCTGGTATCCCAAATTGAATTCAAAGCAATGCCCACGTTGCCAAATTCAGTTCAATTCAAAACAATTCGACTCAAAGCAATGTCCCAATTTCAGTTCCATTTAAAGCAATGTCCATGATGCAACTCAAGGTGTCAACAATGTAATTCAACGTGTCAACGATCAATTCAAGATCAATTAAGGGCATCCCTGCAATCACCTAACAATAGGTTCAAGGTGCCATCAATATGTTCTTAGCAAATTCAATTCAGCCTTATCCTGACTCATGACTCATGACTCATCATCATATCAACGTCAAAGACATGAGTCATCATGACAAGCAGGACAGCTCATCAAAGCAATAATTCAAGAATACTGTTCACGATAGCATATCTAAACACTGTTCGGAATATCTCATCAGAGCAATAACTCAAGAATACTGTTCACGTCAGCTTATCTAAACACTGTTTGGGACAGTTTATCAAAGCAATTATTCAGGATTACTGTTCAAGACAGCTCATCAGGACAATAATTCAAGAACAGTCCAAGGTCCCTTATTACTCAATACTGTTTCACTTTTGACGTGGTTCCAATCCAAATTCGACACGAGGCATCAATAATTCAAGATTCTCGGCAGACGTTATCAGCACAAGATTCCATCTTTACCGTCCACTTGTACACATTTAATTCCATAATGTGTCCCACAAATAGATACTCTATAGCGTTGTATTAGGCATCATCTAATTTGCAAGATCTGGTGATCGACAAGATCATCAAATCGCTACAAACCCTTCTCAACCTACTCCTTCTCTTAAATAGCCTTCTCCATATTCCTTGTACTCTAGGAGCTTCGATTGAAATCCTTATATCAAGTTTTATCAATTCAAACCAAAGTAAGTTTTTATTCATCTTTTTTGTTAATTTCAATTTCGTTATTTCCAATTTCGTTTTAATTTTCATTTCAAAATTATGCTTTGCATAATATCAATTTGCTACTCCGCTCCCCTGCTTGTTAATCCCACATCTAGGCCTCAACTATTACCCGTCTAGGTCGACCCGCCTAGGTTGATCTTGCTCCTCCTGGTATCCCAAGTTCAATTCAAAGTTCAATTCAAAGCAATGTCCACGTTGCCAAACTCAGTTCAATTCAAAGTAATTCGATTCAAAGTAATGTCCAAAGTTCAGTTCCATTCAAAGCAATGTCCATGATGCAATTCAAGGTGTCAACAATGTAATTCAACGTGTCAACAATCAATTCAAGATCAACTAAGTGCATCCCTGCAATCCCCTAACAATACGTTCAAGGTGCCATCAATATGTTCTTAGCAAATTCAATTCGGCCCTACCAAGACTCATGACTCATCATCATATCAACATCAAAGGCATGACTCATCATAACAAGCAGGACAGCTCATCAGAGCAATAATTCAAGAATACTGTTCACGACAACCTATCTACATTGCTCGGGATAGCTCATCAGAGCAATAATTCAAGAATACTATTCACGACAGCTTATCTAAACACTGTTTGGGACAGCTCATCAAAGCAATTATTTAAGATTACTGTTCAAGACAGCTCATCAGGACAATAACTCAAGAACAGTCCAAGGTCCATTATTACGCAACACTGTTTCACTTTTGACGTGGCTCCAGTCCAAGTTCAACATGAAGGACCGTAATTCAAGATTGTCGGCAGACGTTATCAGCACAAGATTCCATCTTTACCATCCACTTGTACACATTTAATTCCATTATGCATTCTATTGATAGATACTCCATAGCGTTGTATTAGGCATCACCTAATTTGCAAGATCAGGTGATCGACAAGATCATCAAATCTCTACAAACCCTTCTCGACCTACTCCTTCTCTCAAATAGCCTTCTCCATATTCCTTGTACTCCAAGAGCTTCAATTCAAATCCTTGCATCAAGTTTTATCAATTCAAATCAAAGTAAGTTTTTGTTCATCTGTTTTGTTAATTTCAATTTCGCAGTTTCCAATTTCGTTTTAGTTATCTTTTCAAAATTATACTTTGCATAATATCAATTTGCTGCTCCGCTCCAATGCTTGTTAAGCCCACATCTAGGCCTTAGGTGTTACCCGCCCAGGTCGACCCATCTAGGTCGATCCTGCTCCTCCTGGTATCCCAAGTTCAATTCAAAGCTCAATTCAAAGCAATGTCCACGTTGCCAAATTCAGTTCAATTCAAAGCAATTCGACTCAAAGCAATGTCCCAATTTCAGTTCCATTTAAAGCAATGTCCATGATGCAATTCAAGGTGTCAACAATGCAATTCAACGTGTCAACGATCATTTCAAGATCAATTAAGGGCATTCCTGCAATCACCTAACAATACGTTCAAGGTGCCATCAATATGTTCTTAGCAAATTCAATTCAGCCTTATCGTGACTCATGACTCATGACTCATCATCATATCAACGTCAAAGACATGACTCATCATGACAAGCAGGGCAGCTCATCAGAGCAATAATTCAAGAATACTGTTCACGACAGCATATCTAAACACTGTTCGGGACAGCTCATTAGAGCAATAACTCAAGAATACCGATCACGTCAGCTTATCTAAACACTGTTTGGGACAGCTCATCAAAGCAATTATTCAGGATTACTGTTCAAGACAGCTCATCAGGACAATAATTCAAGAACAGTCCAAGGTCCCTTATTACTCAATACTGTTTCACTTTTGACGTGGTTCCAGTCCAAATTCGACACGAGGCATCAATAATTCAAGATTGTCGGTAGACGTTATCAGCATAAGATTCCATCTTTACCGTCCACTTGTACACATTTAATTCCATAATGTATTCTATAAATAGATGCTCCATAGCGTTGTATTAGGCATCATCTAATTTGCAAGATCAGGTGATCGACAAGATCATCAAATCACTACAAACCCTTCTCAACCTACTCCTTCTCTCAAATAGCCTTCTCCATATTCCTTGTACTCCAAGAGCTTCGATTCAAATTCTTGTATCAAGCTTTATCAATTCCAACCAAAGTAAGTTTTTATTTATCTGTTTTGTTAATTTCAATTTCGTTATTTCCAATTTCGTTTTAATTATCATTTCAAAATTACACTTTGCATAATATCAATTTGCTACTCCACTCCCCTGCTTGTTAATCCCACATTTAGGCCTCAACTATTACCTGCCTAGGTCGATCCTACTCCGCCTGGTATCCCAAGTTCAATTCAAAGCTCAATTCAAAGCATTGTCCACATTGCCAAATTCAGTTCAATTCAAAGCAATGTCCCAAGTTCAGTTCTATTCAAAGCAATGTCCTTGATGCAATTCAAGGTGTCAACAATGCAACTCAATGTGTCAACAATTGTTTCAAGATCAATTAAGTGCATCCCTGCAATCACCGAATAATATGTTCACGGTGCCATCAATATGTTCTTAGCAAATTCAATTCGGTCTTATCAAGACTTATGACTGATCATCATATCAACATCAAAGGCATGACTCATCACGGCAAGCAGGACAGCTCATCAGAGCAATAATTCAAGAATAATGTTCACGACAACCTACCTGAACACTGTTCGGGACAGCTTATCAGAGTAATAATTCAAAAATACTGTTCACGACAGCTTATCTAAACACCGTTTGGGACCGCTCATCAAAGCAATTATTCAAGATTACTGTTCAAGACAGCTCATCAGGACAATAATTCAAGAACAGTCCAAGGTGCATTATTACTCAATACTGTTTCACTTTTGACGTGGCTCCAGTCCAAGTTAAACACGAAGAACCATAATTCAAGACTGTCGGCAGGCGCTATCAGCACAAGATTCCATCTTTACCGTCCACTTGTACACATTTAATTCCATAATGCATTCTATAGATAGATACTCTGTAGCATTGTATTAGGCACCATCTAATTTGCAAGATCAGGTGATCGACAACATCATTAAATCACTACAAACCCTTCTCAACCTACTCCTTCTCTCAAATAGCCTTCTCCATATTCCTTGTACTCCAAGAGCTTCAATTCAAATTCTTGTATCAAGCTTTATCAATTCAAACCAAAGTAGGTTTTTGTTCATCTGTTTTGTTACTTTCAATTTCGTTATTTCTAATTTCGTTTTAATTATCATTTCAAAATTATACTTTGCATAATATCAATTTGCTACTCCACTCCCCTGCTTGTTAATCCCACATCTAGGCCTCAACTATTACCTTCCTAGGTCGATCCTGCTCCGCCTGGTATCCCAAGTTCAATTCAAAGTTCAATTCAAAGCATTGTCCACGTTGCCAAATTCAGTTCAATTCAAAGCAATTGAATTCAAAGCAATGTCCCAAGTTCAGTTCCCATCAAAGCAATGACCATGATGCAACTCAAGGTGTCAACAATGCAATTCAAGGTGTCAACAATGCAATTTAATGTGTGAACAATTATTTCAAGATCAATTAAGTGCATCCCTGCAATCACCGAATAATACGTTCACGGTGCCATTAATATGTTCTTAGCAAATTCATCTCAGCCTTATCAAGACGTATGACTCATCATCATATCAACATCAAAGGCATGACTCATCACGACAAGCAGGATAGCTCATCAGAGCAATAATTCAAGAATACTGTTCACGACAGCCTATCTAAACATTGTTCGGGATAGCTCATCAGAGCAATAATTCAAGAATACTGTTCACGACAGCTTATCTAAACACTGTTTGGGACAACTCATCAAAGCAATTATTCAAGATTACTGTTCAAGACAGCTCATCAGGACAATAATTCAAGAACAGTCCAAGGTGCATTACTACTCAATACTGTTTCACTTTTCACGTGGCTCCAGTCCAAGTTGATCACGAAGAACCATAATTCAAGATTGTCGGCAGACGCTATCAGCACAAGATTCAATCTTTACCGTCCACTTGTACACGTTTAATTCCATAATGCATTCTATAGATAGATACTCCATAGCGTTGTATTGGGCATCATCAAATTTGCAAGATCAGGTGATCGACAAGATCATCAAATCACTACAAACCCTTCTCAACCTACTCCTTCTCTCAAATAGCCTTCTTCACATTCCTTGTACTCCAAGAGCTTCGATTCAAATCCTTGTATCAAGTTTTATCAATTCAAATCAAAGTAAGTTTTTGTTCATCTGTTTTGTTAATTTCAATTTCGCTATTTCCAATTTTGTTTTAATTATCATTTCAAAATTATACTTTACATAATATCAGTTTGCTACTCCGCTCCAATGCTTGTTAATCCCACATCTAGGTCTCAACTATTACCCACCTAGGTCGATCCTGCTCCTCCTGGTATCCCAAGTTCAATTCAAAGCTCAATTCAAAGCAATTTCCACGTTGCCAAATTCAGTTCAATTCAAAGCAATTCGACACAAAGCAATGTCCTAATTTCAGTTCCATTCAAAGCAATGTCCATGATGCAATTCAAGGTGCCAACAATGCAATTCAACGTGTCAACCATCAATTCAAGATCAATTAAGGGCATGCCTGCAATCACCTAACAATGCGTTCAAGGTGCCATCAATATGTTCTTAGCAAATTCAATTCAGCCTTATCGTGACTCATGACTCATGAGTCATCATCATATCAATGTCAAAGATATGATTCATCATGAAAAGGAGGACAGCTCATCAGAGCAATAATTCTAGAATAGTGTTCACGACAGCCTATCTAAACACTGTTCGGGACAGCTCATTAGAGCAATAACTCAAGAATACTGTTCACGACAGCTTATCTAAACACTCTTTGGGACAGCTCATCAAAGCAATTATTCAAGATTACTGTTCAAGACAGCTCATCAGGACAATAATTCAAGAACAGTCCAAGGTCCATTATTACTCAGTACTGTTTCACTTTTGACGTGGTTCCAGTCCAAGTTCGACACGTGGCATCAATAATTCAAGATTGTCGGCAGACGTTATCAGCAAAAGATTCCATCTTTACCGTCCACGTGTGCACATTTAATTCCATAAGGTGTTCTATAAATAGATGCTCCATAGCGTTGTATTAGGCATCATCTAATTGGCAAGATCAGGTGATCGACAAGATCATCAAATCACTACAAACCCTTCTCAACCTACTCCTTCTCTTAAATAGCCTGCTCCATATTCCTTGTACTCCTGGAGCTTCGATTTAAATCCTTATATCAAGTTTTATCAATTCAAACCAAAGTAAGTTTTTATTCATCTGTTTTGTTAATTTCAATTTCGTTATTTCTAATTTCGTTTTAATTATCATTTCAAAATTATACTTTGCATAATATCAATTTGCTACTCCGCCCCCCTGCTTGTTAATCCCACATCTAGGCCTCAACTATTACCTGCCTAGGTCGACCCACCTAGGTCGATTCTGCTCCTCCTGGTATCCCATGTTCAATTCAAAGCTCAATTCAAAGCATTGTCCACGTTGCCAAATTGAGTTCAATTCAAAGCAATTCGACTCAAAGCAATGTCCCAATTTCAGTTCCATTTAAAGCAATGTCCATGATGCAATTTAAGGTGTCAACAATGCAATTCAACGTGTCAACAATCAATTCAAGATCAATTAAGGGCATCCCTATAATCACCTAACAATACGTTCAAGGTGCCATCAATATGTTCTTAGCAAATTCAATTTAGCCATATCATGACTCATGACTCATGACTCATCATCATATCAACGTCAAAGGCATGACTCATCATGACAAGTAGGACAGCTCATCAGAGCAATAATTCAAGAATACTGTTCACGACGGCCTATCTAAACACTGTTCGGGACAACTCATCAGAGCAATAACTCAAGAATACTGTTCACGACAGCTTATCTAAACACTCTTTGGGACAGCTTATCAAAACAATTATTCAAGATTGCTGTTCAACACAGCTCATCAGGACAATAATTCAAGAACAGTCCAAGGTCCATTATTATTCAATACTGTTTCACTTTTGACGTGGTCCCAGTCCAAGTTCGACACGAGGCATCAATAATTCAAGATTATCGGCAGACGTTATCAGCACAAGATTCCATCTTTACCGTCCACTTGTACACATTTAATACCATAATGTGTTCTATAAATAGATACTCCATAGCGTTGTGTTAGGCATCATCTAATTTGGAAGATCAGGTGATCGACAAGATCATCAAATCACTACAAACCCTTCTCAACCTACTCCTTTTCTGAAATAGCCTTCTCCATATTCCTTGTACTCCAGGAGCTTCGATTCAAATCCTTATATCAAGTTTTATCAATTCAAACCAAAGTATGTTTTTATTCATCTGTTTTGTTAATTTCAATTTCGTTATTTCCAATTTCGTTTTAATTATCATTTCAAAATTATACATTGCATAATATCAATTTGCTACTCCGCTCCCCTGCTTGTTAATCCCACATCTAGGCCTCAACTATTACCCGCCTAGGTTGACCAGCCTAGGTTGATCTTGCTCCTCCTGGTATCCCAAGTTCAATTCAAAGCAATGTCCACGTTGCCAAGCTCAGTTCAATTCAAAGCAATTCGATTCAAAGTAATGTCCAAAGTTCAGTTCCATTCAAAGCAATGTCTATGATGCAATTCAAGGTGTCAACAATGCAATTCAACGTGTCAACAATTAATTCAAGATCAACTAAGTGCATCCCTGAAATCACCTAACAATACGTTCAAGGTGCCATCAATATGTTCTTAGCAAATTCAATTCGTTCTTACCAAGACTTGTGACTCATCATCATATCAACATCAAAGGCATGACTCATCATGACAAGCAGGACAGCTCATCAAAGCAATGATTCAAGAATACTGTTCACGACAGCCTATCTAAACACTGTTCGGGACAGCTCATCAGAGCAATAACTCAAGAATACTGTTCACGACAGCTTATCTAAACACTGTTTGGGACAGCTCATCAAAGCAATTATTAAAGATTACTGTTCAAGACAGCTCATTAGGATAATAATTCAAGAACAGTCCAAGGTTCATTATTACTCAATACTGTTTCACTTTTAACGTGGTTCCAGTCCAAGTTCGACACGAGGCATCAATAATTCAAGATTGTCGGCAGACGTTATCAGCACAAGATTCCATCTTTACCATCCACTTGTACGCATTTAATTCCATAATGTGTTCTATAAGTAGATACTCCATAGCGTTGTATTAGGCATCATCTAATTTGCAAGATCAGGTGATCGACAAGATCATCAAATCACTACAAACCCTTCTCAACCTACTCCTTCTCTTAAATAGCCTTCTCCATATTCCTTGTACTCTAAGAGCTTAGATTCAAATTCTTGTATCAAGTTCCATCAATTCAAGCCAAAGTAAGTTTTTATTCATCTGTTTTGCTAATTTCAATTTCGTTATTTCCAATTTCGTTTTTATTATCATTTCAAAATTATACTTTGCATAATATCAATTTGCTACTCCACTACCCTGCTTGTTAATCCCACATCTAGGCCTTAACTATTACCCGCCTAGGTCGACCCGCCTAGGTTGATCTTGCTCCTCCAGATATCCCAAGTTCAATTCAAAGTTCAATTCAAAGCAATGTCCACATTGCCAAACTCAGTTCAATTCAAAGCAATTCGTTTCAAAGTAATGTCCAAAGTTCAGTTCCATTCAAAGCAATGTCCATGATGCAATTCAAGGTGTCAACAATGCAATTCAACGTGTCAACAATCAATTCAAGATCAACTAAGTGCATCCCTGCAATCCCCTAACAATACGTTCAAGGTGCCATCAACATGTTCTTAGCAAATTCAATTCGGCTCTACCAAGACTCATGACTCATCATCATATCAACATCAAAGGCATGACTCATCATGACAAGCAGGACAGCTCATCAAAGCAATGATTCAAGAATACTGTTCACGACACCCTATCTAAACACTGTTCGGGACAGCTCATCAGAGCAATAATTCAAGAATACTATTCACGACAGCTCATCTAAATACTGTTTGGGACAGCTCATCAAAGCAATTATTCAAGATTACTGTTCAAGATAGCTCATCAGGACAATAATTCAAGAACAGTCCAAGATCCATTATTACTCAACACTGTTTCACTTTTGACGTGGCTCCAGTCCGAGTTCAACACGAAGGACCGTAATTCAAGATTGTCGGCAGACGTTATCAGTGCAAGATTCCATCTTTACCATCCACTTGTACACATTTAATTCCATAATGCATTCTATAGATAGATACTCCATAGCGTTGTATTAGGCATCATCTAATTTGGAAGATCAGGTGATCGACAAGATCATCAAATCACTACAAACCCTTCTCAACCTACTCCTTCTCTCAAATAGCCTTCTCCATATTCCTTGTACTCCGAGAGCTTCGATTCAAATCCTTGCATCAAGTTTTATGAATTCAAATCAAAGTAAGTTTTTGTTCATCTGTTTTGTTAATTTCAATTTCTCTATTTCCAATTTCGTTTCAATTATCATTTCAAAATTATACATTGCATAATATCAATTTGCTACTCCGCTCCAATGCTTGTTAATCCCACATCTAGGCCTCAACTATTACCCGCCTAGGTCGACCCATCTAGGTCGATCCTGCTCCTCCTAGTATCCCAAGTTCAATTCAAAGCTCAATTCAAAGCAATGTCCACGTTGCCAAATTCAGTTCAATTCAAAGCAATTCGACTCAAAGCAATGTCCCAATTTCAGTTCCATTCAAAGCAATGTCCATGATGCAATTCAAGGTGTCAACAATGAAATTCAACGTGTCAACAATCAATTCAAGATCAATTAAGGGCATCCCTGCAATCACCTAACAACACGTTCAAGGCGCCATCAATATGTTCTTAGCAAATTCAATTCAGCCTTATCATGACTCATGACTCATCATCGTATCAACGTCAAAGGCATGACTCATCATGACAAGCAGGACAGCTCATCAGAGCAATAATTCAAGAATACTGTTCACGACAGCCTATCTAAACATTGTTCGGGACAGCGCATCAGAGTAATAACTCAAGGATACTGTTCACGACAGCTTATCTAAACACTGTTTGGGACAGCTCATCAAAGCAATTATTTAAGATTACTGTTCAAGACAGCTCATCAGGACAATAATTCAAGAACAGTCCAAGGTCCATTATTACTCAATACTGTTACACTTTGGACGTGGTTCCAGTCCAAGTTCGATACGAGGCATCAATAATTCAAGATTGTCGGCAGACGTTATTAGCACAAGATTCCGTCTTTACCGTCCACTTGTACACATTTAATTTCATAATGTATTCCATAAGTAGATACTCTATAGCATTGTATTGGGTATCATGTAATTTGCAAGATCAGGTGATCGACAAGATCATCAAATCACTACAAACCCTTCTCAACCCACTCCTTCTCTCAAATAGTCTTCCCCATATTTCTTGCACTCTAAGAGCTTCGATTCAAATTCTTATACCAAGTTTTATCAATTCAAACCAAAAGTAAGTTTTTATTCATCTGTTTTTTAAATTTCAATTTCGTTATTTCCAATTTCGTTTTAATTATCATTTCAAAATTATACTTTGCATTATATCAATTTGCTACTCCACTCCCCTGCTTGTTAATCCCACATCTAGGCCTCAACTATTACCCGCCTAGGTCGAGCCGCCTAGGTCGATCCTACTCCGCCTGGTATCCCAAGTTCAATTCAAAGTTAAATTCAAAGCAATGTCCACATTGCCAAATTCAGTTCAATACAAAGCAATTCAATTCGAAGCAATGTCCCAAGTTCAGTTCGATTCAAAGCAATGTCCATGATGCAATTCAAGGTGTGAACAATGCAATTCAACGTGTCAACAATCATTTTAAGATCAAATAAGTGCGTCCCTGCAATCACCTAACAATGCGTTCACGGTGCCATCAATATGTTCTTAGCAAATTCAATTCGGCCTTATCAAGACTCACGACAACTTATCTAAACGCTGTTCGGGATAGCTCATCAAAGCAATTATTCAGGAACACTGTTCAAGACAGCTCATCAGGACGATAATTCACGAACAGTTCAAGGTCCACTATTACTCAACACTGTTTCACTTTTAACGGGGTTCTAGTCCAAGTTCAACACGAAGCATCAATAATTCAAGATCGCCGGCAGACATTATGAGCACAAGATTCCATTTTTACCGTCCACTTGTACACATTTAATTCCATAATGTGTTCTAAAAATAGATACTCCATGGCGTTGTATTTGGCATCATCTAATTTGCAAGACAAGGTGATCCACAAGATCATCAAATCACTATAAACTCTTCTCAACCTACTCGTCCTCTCAAATAGCCTTCTCCATATTCCTTGTACTCCAAGAGTCTCAATTCAAATTCTTGTGTCAAGTTTTATCAATTGAAATCAAAGTAAGTTTTTGTTTATTTGTTTTGTTAATTTCAATTTCGTTATTTCCAATTTCATTTTAATTATTATTTCAAAATTATACTTTGCATAATATCAATTTGCTACTCTGCTCCCCTGTTTGTTAATCCCACATCTAGGCCCCAACTATTACTCGCCTGGGTCGACCCGCCTAGGTCGATCCTGCTTCTCCTGGTATCCCAAGTTTAATTCAAAGTTCAATTCCAAGCAATGTTCATGTTGCCAAATTCAGTTCAATTCAAAGCAATTCAATTCAAAGCAATGTCCCAAGCTCAGTTCCATTCAAAGCAATGCCCCTGATGCAATTTAAGGTGTCAACAATGCAATTCAACGTGTTAATAATCAATTCAAGATCAATTAAGCGCATCCCTGTGATCACCTAACCATACGTTCAAGGTGCCATCAATATGTTCTTAGCAAATTCAATTCGGCCTCATCAAGACTCATGAATCATCATCATATCAACATCAAAGGCATGACTCATCGTGACAAGAAGGACAGCTCATTAGAGCAATAATTCAAGAATACTGTTCGCGACAGCCTATCTAAACACAGTTCGGGACAGCTCATCGGAGCAATAACTCAAGAATACTGTTCACGACAGCTTCTCTAAGCACTGTTTGAGATAGCTCATCAAAGCAATTATTCAAGATTACTGTTCAAGATAGCTGATTAGGACAATAATTCAAGAACAGTCCAAGGTCCTTTATTACTCAATACTGTTTCACTTTTGACGTGCCTCCAGTCCAAGTTCAACACGAAGAACCATAATTCAAGATTGTCGGCAGACGTTATCAGCACACGATTCCATCTGTACCGTTCACTTGTACGCATTTAATTCCATCATGCATTCTATAGATATATACTCCATAGCGTTGTATTAGGCATCATATAATTTGCAAGATCAGGTGATCGACAAGATCATCAAATCACGACAAACCCTTCTCAACCTACTCCTTCTCTCAAATAGCCTTCTCCATATTCCTTGAACTCCAAGCGCTTCGATTCAAATCCTTGTATCAAGTTTTATCAATTCAAATCAAAGTAAGTTTTTGTTCATCTGTTTTGTTAATTTCAATTTCGCTATTTCCAATTTCGTTTTAATTATCATTTCAAAATTGTACTTTGCATAATATCAATTTGCTGCTCCGCTCCAATGCTTGTTAATCTCACATCTAGGCCTAAACTATTACCCACCTAGGTCGACCCACCTAGGTCGGTCCTGCTCCTCCTGGTATCCCAAGTTCAATTCAAAGCTCAATTCAAAGCAATTTCCACGTTGCCAAATTCAGTTCAATTCAAAGCAATTCGACTCAAAGCAATGTCCCAATTTCAGTTCCATTCAAAGCAATGTCCATGATGCAATTCAAGGTGTCGACAATGCAATTCAACGTGTCAACAATCAATTCAAGATCAATTAATGGCATCCCTGCAATCACCTAACAATACGTTCAAGGTGCCATCAATTTGTTCTTAGCAAATCCAATTCAGCCTTATCATGACCTATGACTCATGAGTCATGATCATATCAACGTCAAAGACATGATTCATCATGATAAGGGGGACAGCTCATCAAAGCAATAATTCAAGAATACTGTTCACGACAGCCTATCTAAACATTGTTCGGGACAGCTCATCAGAGCAATAACTCAAGAATACTGTTCACGACAGCTTATCTAAACACTGTTTGGGACAGCTCATCAAAGCAATTATTCAAGATTACTGTTCAAGACAACTCATCAGGACAATAATTCAAGAACAGTCCCAGGTCCATTATTACTCAATACTGTTTCACTTTTGATGTGGTTCCAGTCCGACACGTGGCATCAATAATTCAAGATTGTCGGCAGACGTTTTTAGCACAAGATTCCCTCTTTACCGTCCGCTTGTACGCATTTAATTCCATAATGTGTTCTATAAATAGATGCTCCATAGCGTTGTATTAGGCATCATCTAATTTGCAAGATCAGGTGATCGACAAGATCATCAAATCACTACAAACCCTTCTCAACGTACTCCTTCTCTTAAATAGCCTTCTCCATATTCCTTGTACTCCTGGAGCTTCGATTCAAATCCTTATATCAAGTTTTATCAATTCAAACCAAAGTAAGTTTTTATTCATCTGTTTTGTTAATTTCAATTTCGTTATTTCCAATTTCGTTTTAATTATCATTTCAAAATTATACTTTGCATAATATCAATTTGCTACTCCGCCCCCCTGCTTGTTAATCCCACATCTAGGCCTCAACTATTACCGCCTAGGTCGACCCGCCTAGGTGGATTTTGCTCCTCCTGGTATCCAATGTTCAATTCAAAGTTCAATTCAAAGCAACGTTCACGTTGCCAAATTCTGTTCAATTCAAAGCAATTCGACTCAAAGCTATGTCCCAATTTCAGTTCCATTCAAAGCAATGTCCATGATGCAATTCATGGTGTCAACAATGCAATTCAACGTGTTAACAATCAATTCAAGATCAATTAAGGGCATCCCGGCAATCCCCTAACAATACGTTCAAGGTGTCATCAATATGTTCTTAGCAAATTCAATTCGGCCTTACCAAGTCTCACGACTCATCATCATATCAACATCAAAGGCATGACTCATCATGACAAACAGGATAGCTCATCAGAGCAATGATTCAAGAGTACTGTTCACGACAGCCTATATAAACACTGTTCGGGACAGCTCATCAGAGCAATAATTCAAGAATACTGCTCACGACAGCTTATCTAAACACTGTTTGGGACAGCTCATCAAAGCAATTATTCAAGATTACTGTTCAAGACAACTCATCAGGACAATAATTGAAGAACTGTCCATGGTCCATTATTACTTAATACTGTTTCGCTTTTGACGTGGCTCCAGTCCAGCTTCAACACGAAGGACCATAATTCAAGATTGTTGGCAGACCCTATCAGCACAAGATTCCATCTTTACTGTCCACTTGCACACATTTAATTGCATAATGCATTCTATAGATAGATACTCCATAGCGTTGTATTAGGCATCATCTAATTTGCAAGATCAGGTGATCAACAAGATCATCAAATCACTACAAACCCTTCTCAACCTACTCCTTCTCTCAAATAGCCTTCTCCATATTCCTTGTACTCCGAGAGCTTCGATTCAAATCCTTGCATCAAGTTTTATCAATTCAAATCAAAGTAAGTTTTTGTTCATCTACTTTGTTAATTTCAATTTCTCTATTTCCAATTTCGTTTCAATTATCATTTCAAAATTATACTTTGCATATTATCAATTTGCTATTCCGCTACAATGCTTGTTAATCCCATATCTAGGCCTCAACTATTACCCGCCTAGGTCGACCCATCTAGGTCGATCCTGCCCCTCCTAGTATCCCAAGTTCAATTCAAAGCTCAATTCAAAGCAATGTCCACGTTGCCAAATTCAGTTCAATTCAAAGCAATTCGACTCAAAGCAATGTCCCAATTTCAGTTCCATTCAAAGCAATGTCCATGAGGCAATTCAAGGTGTCAACAATGCAATTCAACGTGTCAACAATCAATTCAAGATCAATTAAGGGCAGCCCTGCAATCACCTAACAATACGTTCAAGGCGCCATCAATATGTTCTTTGCAAATTTAATTCAGCCTTATCATGACTCATGACTCATCATCGTATCAACGTCAAAGGCATGACTCATCATGACAAGCAGGACAGCTCATCAGAGCAATAATTCAAGAATACTGTTCACGACACCCTATCTAAACACTGTTCGGGACATCGCATCAGAGCAATAACTCAAGAATACCGTTCACGACAGCTTATCTAAACGCTATTTGGGACAGCTCATCAAAGCAATTATTCAAGATTACTGTTCAAGACAGCTCATCAGGACAATAATTCAAGAACAGTCCAAGGTCCATTATTACTCAATACTGTTTCACTTTTGACGTGGTTCCAGTCCAAGTTCGACACGAGGCATCAATAATTCAAGATTGTCGGCAGGCGTTATCAGCACAGGATTCCATCTTTACCGTCCACTTGTACACATTTAATTTCATAATGTATTCTATAAGTAGATACTCTATAGCGTTGTATTGGGTATCATGTAATTTGCAAGATCAGGTGATCGACAAGATCATCAAATCACTACAAACCCTTCTCAACCCACTCCTTCTCTCAAATAGTCTTCCCCATATTTCTTGCACTCTAAGAGCATCGATTCAAATTCTTATATCAAGTTTTATCAATTCAAACCAATAGTAAGTTTTTATTCATCTGTTTTTTAAATTTAAATTTCGTTATTTCCAATTTCATTTTAATTATCATTTCAAAATTATACTTTGCATAATATCAATTTGCTACTCCAGTCCCCTGCTTGTTAATCCCACATCTAGGCCTCAACTATTACCCGCCTAAGTCGAGCAGCCTAGGTCGATCCTACTCTGCCTGGTATCCCAAGTTCAATTCAAAGTTAAATTCAAAGCAATGTCCACATTGCCAATTTCAGTTCAATACAAAGCAATTCAATTCGAAGCAATGTCCTAAGTTCAGTTCGATTCAAAGCAATGTCCATGATGCAATTCAAGGTGTGAACAATGCAATTCAACGTGTCAAGAATCATTTTAAGATCAAATAAGTGCGTCCCTGCAATCACCTAACAATACGTTCACGGTGCCATCAATATGTTCTTAGCAAATTCAATTCGGCCTTATCAAGACTCATGACTCATCATCATATCAACATAAAAGGCATGACTCATCACGACAAGCAGGACAGCTCATCAGAGCAATAATTCAAGAATACTCTTCACGATAGCCTATACAAATACTGTTTAGGATAGCCCATCAGGACAATAATTCAAGAATACTGCTCACGACAGTTTATCTAAATGCTGTTCGGGACAGCTCATCAAAGCAATTATTCAGGAACACTGTTCAAGACAGCTCATCAGGACGATAATTCACGAACAGTCCAAGGTCCATTATTACTCAACACTGTTTAACTTTTAACGGGGTTCTAGTCCAAGTTCAACACGAAGCATCAATAATTCAAGATTGCCGGCAGACATTATGAGCACAAGATTCCATTTTTACCGACCACTTGTACACATTTAATTCCATAATGTGTTCTAAAAACAGATACTCCATAACGTTGTATTTGGCATCATCTAATTTGCAAGATAAGGTGATCCACAAGATCATCAAATCACTAGAAACCCTTCTCAACCTACTCGTCCTCTCAAATAGCCTTCTCCATATTCCTTGTACTCCAAGAGTCACAATTCAAATTCTTGTGTCATGTTTTATCAATTCAAATCAAAGTAAGTTTTTGTTTATTTGTTTTGTTAATTTCAATTTCGTTATTTCCAATTTCATTTTAATTATCATTTCAAAATTATACTTTGCATAATATCAAGTTGCTACGCTGCTCCCCTGTTTGTTAATCCCACATCTAGCCCCAACTATTACTCGCCTAGGTCGACCCGCCTAGGTCGATCCTGCTCCTCCTGGTATCCCAAGTTTAATTCAAAGTTCAATTCCAAGCAATGTTCATGTTGCCAAATTCAGTTCAATTCAAAGCAATTCAATTCAAAGCAATGTCCCAAGTTCAGTTCCATTCAAAGCAATGTCCCTGATGCAATTTAAGGTGTCAACAATGCAATTCAACATGTTAATAATCAATTCAAGATCAATTAAGCGCATCCCTGTGATCACCTAACCATACGTTCAAGGTGCCATTAATATGTTCTTAGCAAATTCAATTCGGCCTCATCAAGACTCATGAATCATCATCATATCAACATCAAAGGCATGACTCATCGTGACAAGCAGGACAGCTCATCAGAGCAATAATTCAAGAATACTGTTCGCGACAGCCTATCTAAACACAGTTCGGGACAGCTCATCGGAGCAATAACTCAAAAATACTGTTCACGACAGCTTCTCTAGGCACTGTTTGAGACAGCTTATCAAAGCAATTATTCAAGATTACTGTTCAAGATAGCTGATCAGGACAATAATTCAAGAACAGTCCAAGGTCCATTATTACTCAATACTGTTTCACTTTTGACGTGGCTCCAGTCCAAGTTCAACACGAAGAACCATAATTCAAGATTGTCGGCAGACGTTATCAGCACATGATTCCATCTTTACCGTTCACTTGTACGCATTTAATTCCATTAAGCATTCTATAGATAGATACTCCATAGCGTTGCATTAGGCATCATATAATTTGCAAGATCAGGTGATCGACAAGATCATCAAATCACGACAAACCCTTCTTAACCTACTCCTTCTCTCAAATAGCCTTCTCCATATTCCTTGTACTCTAAGAGCTTTGATTCAAATCCTTGTATCAAGTTTTATCAATTCAAATCAAAGTAAGTTTTTGTTCATCTGTTTTGTTAATTTCAATTTCGCTATTTCCAATTTCGTTTTAATTATCATTTCAAAATTGTACTTTGCATAACATCAATTTGCTACTCCGCTCCAATGCTTGTTAATCGCACACCTAGGCCTCAACTATTACCCACCTAGGTCGACCTACCTAGGTCAATCCTGCTCCTCCTGGTATCCCAAGTTCAATTCAAAGCTCAATTCAAAGCAATTTCCACGTCGCCAAATTCAGTTCAATTCAAAGCAATTCGACACAAAGCAATGTCCCAATTACAGTTCCATTCAAAGCGATGTCCATGTTGCAATTCAAGGTGTCCACAATGCAATTCAACGTGTCAACAATCAATTCAAGATCAATTAAGGGCATCCCTGCAATCACCTAACAATACGTTCAAGGTGCCATCAATATGTTCTTAGCAAATCCAATTCAGCCTTACCATGACTCATGACTCATGAGTCATGATCATATCAACGTCAATGACATGATTCATCATGATAAGGAGGACAGCTCATTAGAGCAACAATTCAAGAATACTGTTCACGACAGCCTATCTAAACATTGTTCGAGACAGCTCATCAGAGCAATAACTCAAGAATACTGTTCACGACAGCTTATCTAAACACTATTTGGGACAGCTCATCAAAGCAATTATTCAAGATTACTGTTCAAGACAGCTCATCAGGACAATAATTCAAGAACAGTCCAAGGTCCATTATTACTCAATACTGTTTCAATTTTGATGTGGTTCCAGTCCGACACGTGGCATCAATAATTCAAGATTGTCGGCAGATGTTTTTGGCACAAGATTCCCTCTTTACCGTCCGCTTGTGCACATTCAATTCCATAATGTGTTCTATAAATAAATGCTCCATAGTGTTGTATTAGGCATCATCTAATTTGCAAGATCAGGTGATCGACAAGATCATCAAATCACTACAAACCCTTCTCAACCTACTCCTTCTCTTAAATAGCCTTCTCCATATTCCTTGTACTCCTAGAGCTTCGATTCAAATCCTTATATCAAGTTTTATCAATTCAAACCAAAGTAAGTTTTTATTCATCTGTTTTCTTAATTTCAATTTCGTTATTTCCAATTTCGTTTTAATTATCATTTCAAAATTATACTTTGCATAATATCAATTTGCTACTCCGCCCCCCTGCTTGTTAATCCCACATCTAGGCCTCAACTATTACCCGCCTATGTCGATCCGCCTAGGTTGATCTTGCTCCTCCTGGTATCCCAAGTTCAATTCAAAGCAATGTCCACGTTGCCAAACTCAGTTCAATTCAAAGCAATTCGATTCAAAGTAATGTCCAAAGTTCAGTTCCATTCAAAGCAATGTCCATGATGCAATTCAAGGTGTCAACAATGCAATTCAACGTGTCAACAATCAATTCAAGATCAACTAAGTGCATCCCTGCAATCACCTAACAATACGTTCAAGGTGCCACCAATATGTTCTTAGCAAATTCAATTCGGCCTTGCCAAGACTCATAACTCATCATCATATCAACATCAAAGGCATGACTCATCATGACAAGCAGGACAGCTCATCAGAGCAATAATTCAAGAATACTGTCCATGACAGCCTATCTAAACACTGTTCGGGACAGCTCATCAGAGCAATAATTCAAGAATACTGTTCACGACAGCTTATCTAAACACTGTTTGGGACAGCTCATCAAAGCAATTATTCAAGATTACTATTCAAGACAGCTCATTAGGACAATAATTCAAGAACAGTCCATGGTTCATTATTACTCAATACTGTTTCACTTTTGACGTGGCTCCAGTCTATGTTCAACACGAAGGACCATAATTCAAGATTGTCGGCAGACATTATCAGCACAAGATTCCATCTTTACCGTCTACTTGTACACATTTAATTCCATAATGCATTCTATAGATAGATACTCCATAGCGTTGTATTAGGCATCATCTAATTTGCAAGATCAGGTGATCGACAAGATCATCAAATCACTACAAACCCTTCTCAACCTACTCCTTCTCTCAAATAGCCTTCTCCATATTCTTTGTACTCCAAGAGCTTCGTTTCAAATCCTTGTATCAAGTTTTATCAATTCAAATCAAAGTAAGTTTTTGATCATCTGTTTTGTTAATTTCAATTTCGCTATTTCCAATTTCGTTTTAATTATCATTTCAAAATTATACTTTGCATAATATCAATTTGCTACTCCGCTCCAATGCTTGTTAATCCCACATCTAGGCCTCAACTATTACCCGCCTAGGTCGACCCACCTAGGTCGATCCTGCTCCTCCTGGTGTCCCAAGTTCTATTCAAAGCTCAATTCAAAGCAATTTTCACGTTGCCAAATTCTGTTCAATTCAAAGCAATTCGACTCAAAGCAATGTCCCAATTTCAGTTCCATTCAAAGCAATGTCCATGATGCAATTCAAGGTGTCAACAATGCAATTCAACGTGCCAACAATCAATTCAAGATCAATTAAGGGCATCCCTGCAATCACCTAACAATACGTTCAAGGCGCCATCAATATGTTCTTAGCAAATCCAATTCAGCCTTATAATGACTCATGATTCATGAGTCATGATCACATCAACGTCAAAGGCATGATTCATTATGATAAGGAGGACAGCTCATCAGAGCAATAATTCAAGAATACTGTTCACGACAGCCTATCTAAACATTGTTCGGGACAGCTCATCAGAGCAATAACTCAAGAATACTTTTCACGACAACTTATCTAAACACTATTTGGGACAGCTCATCAAAGCAATTATTCAAGATTACTGCTCAAGACAGCTCCTTAGGATAATAATTCAAGAACAGTCCAAGGTCCATCATTACTCAATACTGCTTCACTTTTGACGTGGTTCCAGTCCGACACGTGGCATCAATAATTCAAGATTGTCGGCAGACGTTATCAGCACAAGATTCCATCTTTACCGTCCACTTGTACACGTTTAATTCCATAATGTGTTCTATAAATAGATGCTCCATAGCGTTGTGTTAGGCATCATCTAATTTGCAAGATCAGGTGATCGATGAGATCATCAAATCACCACAAGCCCTTCTCAACCTACTCCTTCTCTTAAATAGCCTTCTCCATAGTCCTTGTACTCCTAGAGCTTCGATTCAAATCCTTATATCAGTTTTTATCAATTCAAACCAAAGTAAGTTTTTATTCATTTGTTTTGTTAATTTCAATTTCCTTATTTCCAATTTCGTTTTAATTATCATTTCGAAATTATACTTTGCGTAATTTCAATTTGCTACTCCGCTTCCCTGCTTCTTAATCCCACATCTAGGCCTCAACTATTACCCGCCTAGGTCGACCAGCCTAGGTTGATCTTGCTCCTCCTGGTATCCCAAGTTCAATTCAAAGCAATGTCCACATTGCCAAACTCAGTTCAATTCAAAGCAATTCGATTCAAAGTAATGTCTAAAGTTCAGTTCCATTCAAAGCAATGTCCATGATGCAATTCAAGGTGTCAACAATGCAATTCAACATGTCAACAATCAATTCAAGATCAACTAAGTGCATCCCTACAATCACCTAACAATACGTTCAAGGTGCCATCAAGATGTTCTTAGCAAATTCAATTCGGCCTTACCAAGACTCATGACTCATCATCATATCAACATCAAAGGCATGACTCACCATGTCAAGCAGGACAGCTCATCAGAGCAATAATTCAAGAATACTGTTCATGACAGCCTATCTAAACACAGTTCGGGACAGCTCATCAGAGTAATAATTCAAGAATACTGTTCATGACAGCTTATCCAAACACTGTTTGGGATAGCTCATCAAAGCAATTATTCAAGATCACTATTCAAGACAGCTCATCAGGACAATAATTCAAGAACAGTCCATGGTCCATTATTACTCAATACTGTTTCACTTTTGACGTGGCTCCAGTCTAAGTTCAACACGAAGGACCATAATTCAGGATTGTCGGCAGACGTTATCAGCACAAGATTCTATCTTTACCGTCTACTTGTGCACATTTAATTCCATAATGCATTCTATAGATAGATACTCCATAGCGTTGTATTAGGCATCATCTAATTTGCAAGATCAGGTGATCGACAAGATCATCAAATCACTACAAACCCTTCTCAACCTACTCCTTCTCTCAAATAGCCTTCTCCATATTCCTTGTACTCCAAGAGCTTCGTTTCAAATCCTTGTATCAAGTTTTATCAATTCAAATCAAAGTAAGTTTTTGATCATCTGTTTTGTTAATTTCAATTTCGCTATTTCCAATTTCGTTTTAATTATCATTTCAAAATTACACTTTGCATAATATCAATTTGCTACTCCGCTCCAATGCTTGTTAATCCCACATCTAGGCCTCAACTATTACCCACCTAGGTCGACGCACCTAGGTCGATCCTGCTCCTCCTAGTATCCCAAGTTCAATTCAAAGCTCAATTCAAAGCAATTTCCACGTTGCCAAATTCTGTTCAATTCAAAGCAATTTGACTCAAAGCAATGTCCCAATTTCAGTTCCATTCAAAGCGATGTCCATGATGCAATTCAAGGTGTCCACAATGCAATTCAACGTGTCAACAATCAATTCAAGATCAATTAAGGGCATCCCTGCAATCACCTAACAATACGTTCAAGGCGCCATCAATATGTTCTTAGCAAATCCAATTCAGCCTTATAATGACTCATGATTCATGAGTCATGATCACATCAACGTCAAAGACATGATTCATCATGATAAGGAGGACAGCTCATCAGAGCAATAATTCAAGAATACTATTCATGACAGCCTATCTAAACATTGTTCGGGACAGCTCATCAGAGCAATAACTCAAGAATACTGTTCACGACAACTTATCTAAACACTATTTGGGACAGCTCATCAAAGCAATTATTCAAGATTACTGCTCAAGACAGCTCCTTAGGATAATAATTCAAGAACAGTCCAAGGTCCATCATTACTCAATACTGCTTCACTTTTGACGTGGTTCCAGTCCGACACGTGGCATCAATAATTCAAGATTGTCGGCAGAAGTTATCAGCACAAGATTCCATCTTTTACCGTCCCACTTGTACACGTTTATTCCATAATGTGTTCTATAAATAGATGCACCATAGCGTTGTGTTAGGGCATCATTAATTTGCCAAGATCAGGTATGCGATGAGATCATCAAATCACCACAAAGCCCTTCTAACCTACTCCTTCTCTTTAAAAGCCTTATCCCATAGGCCTTGTACTCCATTACCAAGTGTTTCGATTCAAATCCTTATACTAAGTTTTATTAATTCAAATAAAAGTAAGTTTTTATTTTCCTATTTGTTCATTTCAATTCTATTATTTCCAATTTCGTTTTGATCATCATTTCAAAATTATACTTTGCATAACATCAATTTGCTACTCCGCTTCCCTGTTCTTAATCCCACATCTAAGGCTCAACTATTACCCGCCGAGGTCGGGACCAGCCTAGGTTGATCTTGCTCCTCTGGTTTATCTCCAAGTTCAAATTCCAAAGCAATGGCAACATTGCCAAAACCAGTTCAATTCAAAGCATTCGATTCAAAGTAATGTCTAAAGTTCAGTTTCCATTCAATGCAATGTCCATGATGCAAGTCAAGGTGTCAACAAGGCAATTAACATGTCAAAATCAATCAAGATCAACTAAGTGCATCCCTGCAATCACTAACAATACGTTCAAGGTGCCATCAAGATGTTACTTAGCAAAAATTCAATTCGGGCCTTCCAAGACTCATGACTCATCATCATATCAACATCAAAGGCAATGACTCACCATGTCAAGCAGAGACAGCCTAATCAGAGCATAATCAAGAATACTGTTCAGACAGCCTATCTAAACACAGTTCGGGAAGATAATCAGAGTAATAATTCAAGAATACTGTTCATGACAGCTTATCCAAACACTGTTTGGGATAGCTCATCAAAGCAATTATTCAAGATCACTATTCAAGATAGCTCATCAGGACAATAATTCAAGAACAGTCCATGGTCCATTATTACTCAATACTGTTTCACTTTTGACGTGGCTCCAGTCTAAGTTCAACACGAAGGACCATAATTCAGGATTGTCGGCAGACGTTATCAGCACAAGATTCTATCTTTACCGTCTACTTGTGCACATTTAATTCCATAATGCATTCTATAGATAGATACTCCATAGCGTTGTATTAGGCATCATCTAATTTGAAAGATCAGGTGATCGACAAGATCATCAAATCACTACAAACCCTTCTCAACCTACTCCTTCTCTCAAATAGCCTTCTCCATATTCCTTGTACTCCAAGAGCTTCGTTTCAAATCCTTGTATCAAGTTTTATCAATTCAAATCAAAGTAAGTTTTTGATCATCTGTTTTGTTAATTTCAATTTCGCTATTTCCAATTTCGTTTTAATTATCATTTCAAAATTATACTTTGCATAATATCAATTTGCTACTCCGCTCCAATGCTTGTTAATCCCACATCTAGGCCTCAACTATTACCCGCCTAGGTCGACCCACCTAGGTCGATCCTGCTCCTCCTGGTGTCCCAAGTTCTATTCAAAGCTCAATTCAAAGCAATTTTCACGTTGCCAAATTCTGTTCAATTCAAAGCAATTCGACTCAAAGCAATGTCCCAATTTCAGTTCCATTCAAAGCAATGTCCATGATGCAATTCAAGGTGTCAACAATGCAATTCAACGTGCCAACAATCAATTCAAGATCAATTAAGGGCATCCCTGCAATCACCTAACAATACGTTCAAGGCGCCATCAATATGTTCTTAGCAAATCCAATTCAGCCTTATAATGACTCATGATTCATGAGTCATGATCACATCAACGTCAAAGGCATGATTCATCATGATAAGGAGGACAGCTCATCAGAGCAATAATTCAAGAATACTGTTCACGACAGCCTATCTAAACATTGTTCGGGACAGCTCATCAGAGCAATAACTCAAGAATACTTTTCACGACAACTTATCTAAACACTATTTGGGACAGCTCATCAAAGCAATTATTCAAGATTACTGCTCAAGACAGCTCCTTAGGATAATAATTCAAGAACAGTCCAAGGTCCATCATTACTCAATACTGCTTCACTTTTGACGTGGTTCCAGTCCGACACATGGCATCAATAATTCAAGATTGTCGGCAGACGTTATCAGCACAAGATTCCATCTTTACCGTCCACTTGTACACGTTTAATTCCATAATGTGTTCTATAAATAGATGCTCCATAGCGTTGTGTTAGGCATCATCTAATTTGCAAGATCAGGTGATCGATGAGATCATCAAATCACCACAAGCCCTTCTCAACCTACTCCTTCTCTTAAATAGCCTTCTCCATAGTCCTTGTACTCCTAGAGCTTCGATTCAAATCCTTATATCAGTTTTTATCAATTCAAACCAAAGTAAGTTTTTATTCATTTGTTTTGTTAATTTCAATTTCCTTATTTCCAATTTCGTTTTAATTATCATTTCGAAATTATACTTTGCGTAATTTCAATTTGCTACTCCGCTTCCCTGCTTCTTAATCCCACATCTAGGCCTCAACTATTACCCGCCTAGGTCGACCAGCCTAGGTTGATCTTGCTCCTCCTGGTATCCCAAGTTCAATTCAAAGCAATGTCCACATTGCCAAACTCAGTTCAATTCAAAGCAATTCGATTCAAAGTAATGTCTAAAGTTCAGTTCCATTCAAAGCAATGTCCATGATGCAATTCAAGGTGTCAACAATGCAATTCAACATGTCAACAATCAATTCAAGATCAACTAAGTGCATCCCTGCAATCACCTAACAATACGTTCAAGGTGCCATCAAGATGTTCTTAGCAAATTCAATTCGGCCTTACCAAGACTCATGACTCATCATCATATCAACATCAAAGGCATGACTCACCATGTCAAGCAGGACAGCTCATCAGAGCAATAATTCAAGAATACTGTTCATGACAGCCTATCTAAACACAGTTCGGGACAGCTCATCAGAGTAATAATTCAAGAATACTGTTCATGACAGCTTATCCAAACACTGTTTGGGATAGCTCATCAAAGCAATTATTCAAGATCACTATTCAAGATAGCTCATCAGGACAATAATTCAAGAACAGTCCATGGTCCATTATTACTCAATACTGTTTCACTTTTGACGTGGCTCCAGTCTAAGTTCAACACGAAGGACCATAATTCAGGATTGTCGGCAGACGTTATCAGCACAAGATTCTATCTTTACCGTCTACTTGTGCACATTTAATTCCATAATGCATTCTATAGATAGATACTCCATAGCGTTGTATTAGGCATCATCTAATTTGCAAGATCAGGTGATCGACAAGATCATCAAATCACTACAAACCCTTCTCAACCTACTCCTTCTCTCAAATAGCCTTCTCCATATTCCTTGTACTCCAAGAGCTTCGATTCAAATCCTTGTATCAAGTTTTATCAATTCAAATCAAAGTAAGTTTTTGTTCATCTGTTTTGTTAATTTCAATTTCGCTATTTCCAATTTCGTTTTAATTATCATTTCAAAATTGTACTTTGCATAATATCAATTTGCTGCTCCGCTCCAATGCTTGTTAATCCCACATCTAGGCTTCAACTCTTACCCGCCTAGGTCGATCCTGCTCCTCCTGGTATCCCAAGTTCAATTTAAAGCTTAATTCAAAGCAATGTTCACGTTGCCAAATTCAGTTCAATTCAAAGCAATTCGACTCAAAACTATGTCCCAATTTCAGTTCCATTCAAAGCAATGTCCATGATGTAATTCGAGGTGTCGACAATGCAATTCAACGTGTCAACAATCAATTCAAGATCAATTAAGGGCATCCCTGTAATCACCTAACAACACGTTCAAGGTGTCATCAACATGTTCTTAGCAAATTCAATTCAGCCTTGTCGTGACGCATGACTCATGACTCACCGTCATATCAACGTCAAAGACATGACTCATCATGACAAGCAAGACAGCTCATCAGAGTAGTAATTCAAGAATACTGTTCACGACAGCCTATCTAAACATTTTTCGGGACAACTCACCAGAGCAATAACTCAAGAGTACTGTTCACGACAGCTTATCTAAACACTGTTGGGGACAGCTCATCAAAGCAATTATTCAAGATTGCTGTTCAAGACAGCTCATCTGGACAATAAGTCAAGAACAATCCAAGGTCCATTATTACTCAATACTGTTTCACTTTTGACGTGGTCCCAGTCCAAGTTCGACACGAGGCATCAATAATTCAAGATTGTCAGCAGACGTTATCAGCACAAGATTCCATCTTTACCGTCCACTTGTACACATTTAATACCATAACGTGTTCTATAAATAGATACTCCATAGCATTGTGTTAGGCATCATGTAATTTGCGAGATCAGGTGATCGACAAGATCATCAAATCACTAGAAACCCTTCTCAACCCACTCCTTCTCTCAAATAGTCTTCCCCATATTCCTTGCACTCTAAGAGCTTCGATTCAAATTCTTATATCAAGTTTTATCAATTCAAACCAAAAGTAAGTTTTTATTCATCTGTTTTTTAAATTTCAATTTCGTTATTTCCAATTTCGTTTTAATTATCATTTCAAAATTATACTTTGCATTATATCAATTTGCTACTCCACTCCCCTGCTTGTTAATCCCACATCTAGGCCTCAACTATTACCCGCCTAGGTCGAGCCGCCTAGGTCGATCCTACTCCGCCTGGTATCCCAAGTTCAATTCAAAGTTAAATTCAAAGCAATGTCCACATTGCCAAATTCAGTTCAATACAAAGCAATTCAATTCGAAGCAATGTCCCAAGTTCAGTTCGATTCAAAGCAATGTCCATGATGCAATTCAAGGTGTGAACAATGTAATTCAATGTGTCAACAATCATTTTAAGATCAAATAAGTGCGTCCCTGCAATCACCTAACAATACGTTCACGGTGCCATCAATATGTTCTTAGCAAATTCAATTCGGCCTTATCAAGACTCATGACTCATCATCATATCAACATCAAAGGCATCACTCATCACGACAAGCAGGACAGCTCATCAGAGCAATAATTCAAGAATACTATTCACGATAGCCTATCCAAATACTGTTTAGGACAGCCCATCAGGACAATAATTCAAGAATACTGCTCACGACAGCTTATCTAAACGCTGTTCGGGACAGCTCATCAAAGCAATTATTCAGGAACACTGTTCAAGACAGCTCATCGGGACGATAATTCACGAACAGTCCAAGGTCCATTATTACTCAACACTGTTTCACTTTTAACGGGGTTCTAGTCCAAGTTCAACACGAAGCATCAATAATTCAAGATTGCCGGCAGACATTATGAGCACAAGATTCCATTTTTACCGTCCACTTGTACACATTTAATTCGATAATGTGTTCCAAAAATAGATACTCCATACCGTTGTATTTGGCATCATCTAATTTGCAAGATAAGGTGATCCACAAGATCATCAAATCACTATAAACCCTTCTCAACCTACTCGTCCTCTCAAATAGCCTTCTCCATATTCCTTGTACTCCAAGAGTCTCAAATCAAATTCTTGTGTCAAGTTTTATCAATTCAAATCAAAGTAAGTTTTTATTTATTTGTTTTGTTAATTTCAATTTCGTTATTTCCAATTTCATTTTAATTATCATTTCAAAATTATACTTTGCATAATATCAATTTGCTACTCTGCTCCCCTGTTTGTTAATCCCACATCTAGGCCCCAACTATTACTCGCCTAGGTCGACCCGCCTAGGTCGATCATGCTCCTCCTGGTATCCCAAGTTTAATTCAAAGTTCAATTCCAAGCAATGTTCATGTTGCCAAATTCAGTTCAATTCAAAGCAATTCAATTCAAAGCAATGTCCCATATTCAGTTCCATTCAAAGCAATGTCCCTGATGCAATTTAAGGTGTCAACAATGCAATTCAACGTATTAATAATCAATTCAAGATCAATTAAGCGCATCCCTGTGATCACCTAACCATACGTTCAAGGTGCCATTAATATGTTCTTAGCAAATTCAATTCAGCCCCATCAAGACTCATGAATCATCATCATATCAACATCAAAGGCATGACTCATCGTGACAAGCAGGACAGCTCATCAGAGCAATAATTCAAGAATACTGTTCGCGACAGCCTACCTAAACGCAGTTCGGGATAGCTCATCGGAGCAATAACTCGAGAATACTGTTCACGACAGCTTCTCTAAGCACTGCTTGAGACAGCTCATCAAAGCAATTATTCAAGATTACTGTTTAAGATAGCTGATCAGGGCAATAATTCAAGAACAGTCCAAGGTCCATTATTACTCAATACTGTTTCACTTTTGACGTGGCTCAAGTCCAAGTTCAACACGAAGAACCATAATTCAAGATTGTCGGCAGACGTTATCAGCACACGATTCCATCTTTACCATTCACTTGCACGCATTTAATTCCATAATGCATTCTATAGATGGATACTTCATGGCGTTGTATTAGGCATCATATAATTTGCAAGATCAGGTGATCGACAAGATCATCAAATCACGACAAACCCTTCTCAACCTACTCCTTCTCTCAAATAGCCTACTCCATATTCCTTGTACTCCAAGAGCTTCGATTCAAATCCTTGTATCAAGTTTTATCAATTCAAATCAAAGTAAGTTTTTGTTCATCTGTTTTGTTAATTTCAATTTCACTATTTCCAATTTCGTTTTAATTATCATTTCAAAATTGTACTTTGCATAATATCAATTTGCTGCTCCGCTCCAATGCTTATTAATCTCACATCTAGGCCTCAACTATTACCCACCTCGGTCGACCCACCTGGGTCGATCCTGCTCCTCCTGGTATCCTAAGTTCAATTCAAAGCTCAATTCAAAGCAATTTCCACGTTGCCAAATTCAGTCCAATTCAACGCAATTCGACTCAAAGCAATGTCCCAATTTCAGTTCCATTTAAAGCGATGTCCATGATGCAATTCAAGGTGTCCACAATGCAATTCAACATGTCAACAATCAATTCAAGATCAATTAAGGGCATCCCTGCAATCACCTAACAATACGTTCAAGGTGCCATCAATATGTTCTTAGCAAATCCAATTCATCCTTATCATGACTCATGACTCATGAGTCATGATTATATCAACGTCAACGACATGATTCATCATGATAAGGAGGACAGCTCATCAGAGCAATAATTCAAGAATACTATTCATGACAGCCTATCTAAACATTGTTCGGGACAGCTCATCAGAGCAATAACTCAAGAATACTGTTCACGACAGCTTATCTAACACTGTTTGGGACAGCTCATCAAAGCAATTATTCAAGATTACTGTTCAAGACAGCTCATTAGGACAATAATTCAAGAACTGTCCAAGGTCCATTATTACTCAATACTGCTTCACTTTTGACGTGGTTCCAGTCGACACGTGGCATCAATAATTCAAGATTGTCGGCAGACGTTATCAGCACAAGATTCCATCTTTACCGTCCACTTGTGCACGTTTAATTCCATAATGTGTTCTGTAAGATAGATGCTCCATAGCGTTGTATTAGGCATCATCTAATTTGCAAGATCAGGTGATCGACAAGATCATCAAATCACCACAAACCCTTCTCAACCTACTCCTTCTCTTAAATAGCCTTCTCTATAGTCCTTGTACTCCTAGAGCTTCGATTCAAATCCTTATATCAGTTTTTATCAATTCAAACCAAAGTAAGTTTTTATTCATTTGTTTTGTTAATTTCAATTTCCTTATTTCCAATTTCGTTTTAATTATCATTTTGAAATTATACTTTGCGTAATTTCAATTTGCTACTCCGCTTCCCTGCTTGTTAATCCCACATCTAGGCCTCAACTATTACCCGCCTAGGTCGACCAGCCTAGGTTGATCTTGCTCCACCTGGTATCCCAAGTTCAATTCAAAGCAATGTCCACATTGCCAAACTCAGTTCAATTCAAAGCAATTCGATTCAAAGTAATGTCTAAAGTTCAATTCCATTCAGAGCAATGTCCATGATGCAATTCAAGGTGTCAACAATGCAATTCAACGTGTCAACAATGCAATTTAAGATCAATTAAGTGCATCCCTACAATCACCTAACAATACGTTCAAGGTGCCATCAATATGTTCTAAGCAAATTCAATTCGGCCTTATCAAGACTCATGACTCATCATCATAGGCATGACTCATCATGACAAGTAGGACAGCTCATCAGAGCAATAATTCAAGAATACTGCTCACGACAGCCTATCTAAACATTGTTCGGGACAGCTCATCAGAGCAATAACTCAAGAATACTGTTCACGACAGCTTATCTAAACACTGTTTGGGACAGCTCATCAAAGCAATTATTCAAGATTACTGTTCAAGATAGCTCATTAGGATAATAATTCAAGAACTGTCCAAGGTCCATTATTACTCAATACTGCTTCACTTTTGACGTGGTTCCAGTCCAACACGTGGCATCAATAATTCAAGATTGTCGGCAGACGTTATCAGCACAAGATTCCATCTTTACCGTCCACTTGTGCACGTTTAATTCCATAATGTGTTCTGTAAATAGATGCTCCATAGCGTTGTATTAGACATCATCTAATTTGCAAGATCAGGTGATCGACAAGATCATCAAATCACCACAAACCCTTCTCAACCTACTCCTTCTCTTAAATAGCCTTCTCTATAGTCCTTGTACTCCTAGAGCTTCGATTCAAATCCTTATATCAGTTTTTATCAATTCAAACCAAAGTAAGTTTTTATTCATTTGTTTTGTTAATTTCAATTTCCTTATTTCCAATTTCGTTTTAATTATCATTTTGAAATTATACTTTGCGTAATTTCAATTTGCTACTCCGCTTCCCTGCTTGTTAATCCCACATCTAGGCCTCAACTATTACCCGCCTAGGTCGACCAGCCTAGGTTGATCTTGCTCCTCCTGGTATCCCAAGTTCAATTCAAAGCAATGTCCACATTGCCAAACTCAGTTCAATTCAAAGCAATTCGATTCAAAGTAATGTCTAAAGTTCAATTCCATTCAGGGCAATGTCCATGATGCAATTCAAGGTGTCAACAATGCAATTCAACGTGTCAGCAATCAATTCAAGATCAACTAAGTGCATCCCTGCAATCACCTAACAATACGTTCAAGCTGCCATCAAGATGTTCTTACCAAATTCAATTCGGCCTTACCAAGACTCATGACTCATCATCATATCAACATCAAAGGCATGACTCACCATGTCAAGCAGGACAGCTCATCAGAGCAATAATTTAAGAATACTGCTCACGACAACCTATCTAAACAATGTTGGGACAGCTCATCAGAATAATAATTCAAGAATACTGTTCATGACAGCTTATCTAAACACTGTTTAGGACAGCTCATCAAAGCAATTATTCAAGATTACTATTCAAGACAGCTCATCAGGACAATGATTCAAGAACAGTCCTAGGTCCATTATTACTCAATACTGTTTCACTTTTGACGTGGCTCTAGTCCAAGTTCAACACGAAGGACCATAATTCAAGATTGTCGGCAGACGTTATCAGCACCAGATTCCATCTTTACCGTCCACTTGTACACATTTAATTCCATAATGCATTCTATAGATAGATACTCCAAAGCGTTGTATTAGGCATCATCTAATTTGCAAGATCAGGTGATCGACAAGATCATCAAATCACTACAAACCCTTCTCAACCTACTCCTTCTCTCAAGTAGCCTTCTCCATATTCCTTGTACTCCAAGAGCTTCGATTCAAATCCTTGTATCAAGTTTTATCAGTTCAAATCAAAGTAAGTTTTTGTTCATCTGTTTTGTCAATTTCAATTTCGCTATTTCCAATTTCGTTTTAATTATCATTTCAAAATTATACTTTGCATAATATCAATTTGCTATCCCGCTCCAATGCTTGTTAATCCCACATCTAGGCTTCAACTCTTACCCGCCTAGGTCGATCCTGCTCCTCCTGGTATCCCAAGTTCAATTTAAAGCTTAATTCAAAGCAATGTTCACGTTGCCAAATTCAGTTCAATTCAAAGCAATTCGACTCAAAACTATGTCCCAATTTCAGTTCCATTCAAAGCAATGTCCATGATGTAATTCGAGGTGTCGACAATGCAATTCAACGTGTCAACAATCAATTCAAGATCAATTAAGGGCATCCCTGTAATCACCTAACAACACGTTCAAGGTGTCATCAACATGTTCTTAGCAAATTCAATTCAGCCTTGTCGTGACGCATGACTCATGACTCACCGTCATATCAACGTCAAAGACATGACTCATCATGACAAGCAAGACAGCTCATCAGAGTAGTAATTCAAGAATACTGTTCACGACAGCCTATCTAAACATTTTTCGGGACAACTCACCAGAGCAATAACTCAAGAATACTGTTCACGACAGCTTATCTAAACACTGTTGGGGACAGCTCATCAAAGCAATTATTCAAGATTGCTGTTCAAGACAGCTCATCTGGACAATAAGTCAAGAACAATCCAAGGTCCATTATTACTCAATACTGTTTCACTTTTGACGTGGTCCCAGTCCAAGTTCGACACGAGGCATCAATAATTCAAGATTGTCAGCAGACGTTATCAGCACAAGATTCCATCTTTACCGTCCACTTGTACACATTTAATACCATAATGTGTTCTATAAATAGATACTCCATAGCATTGTATTAGGCATCATGTAATTTGCAAGATCAGGTGATCGACAAGATCATCAAATCACTAGAAACCCTTCTCAACCCACTCCTTCTCTCAAATAGTCTTCCCCATATTCCTTGCACTCTAAGAGCTTCGATTCAAATTCTTATATCAAGTTTTATCAATTCAAACCAAAAGTAAGTTTTTATTCATATGTTTTTTAAATTTCAATTTCGTTATTTCCAATTTCGTTTTAATTATCATTTCAAAATTATACTTTGCATAATATCAATTTGCTACTCCACTCCCCTGCTTGTTAATCCCACATCTAGGCCTCAACTATTACCCGCCTAGGTCGAGCAGCCTAGGTCGATCCTACACCGCCTGGTATCCCAAGTTCAATTCAAAGTTAAATTCAAAGCAATGTCCACATTGCCAAATTCAGTTCAATACAAAGCAACTCAATTCGAAGCAATGTCCTAAGTTCAGTTCGATTCAAAGCAATGTCCATGATGCAATTCAAGGTGTGAACAATGTAATTCAATGTGTCAACAATCATTTTAAGATCAAATAAGTGCGTCCCTGCAATCACCTAACAATACGTTCACGGTGCCATCAATATGTTCTTAGCAAATTCAATTCGGCCTTATCAAGACTCATGACTCATCATCATATCAACATCAAAGGCATCACTCATCACGACAAGCAGGACAGCTCATCAGAGCAATAATTCAAGAATACTATTCACGATAGCCTATCCAAATACTGTTTAGGACAGCCCATCAGGACAATAATTCAAGAATACTGCTCACGACAGCTTATCTAAACGCTGTTCGGGACAGCTCATCAAAGCAATTATTCAGGAACACTGTTCAAGACAGCTCATCGGGACGATAATTCACGAACAGTCCAAGGTCCATTATTACTCAACACTGTTTCACTTTTAACGGGGTAGTCCAAGTTCAACACGAAGCATCAATAATTCAAGATTGCCGGTAGACATTATGAGCACAAGATTCCATTTTTACCGTCCACTTGTACACATTTAATTCGATAATGTGTTCCAAACATAGATACTCCATACCGTTGTATTTGGCATCATCTAATTTGCAAGATAAGGTGATCCACAAGATCATCAAATCACTATAAACCCTTCTCAACCTACTCGTCCTCTCAAATAGCCTTCTCCATATTCCTTGTACTCCAAGAGTCTCAAATCAAATTCTTGTGTCAAGTTTTATCAATTCAAATCAAAGTAAGTTTTTATTTATTTGTTTTGTTAATTTCAATTTCGTTATTTCCAATTTCATTTTAATTATCATTTCAAAATTATACTTTGCATAATATCAATTTGCTACTCTGCTCCCCTGTTTGTTAATCCCACATCTAGGCCCCAACTATTACTCGCCTAGGTCGACCCGCCTAGGTCGATCATGCTCCTCCTGGTATCCCAAGTTTAATTCAAAGTTCAATTCCAAGCAATGTTCATGTTGCCAAATTCAGTTCAATTCAAAGCAATTCAATTCAAAGCAATGTCCCATATTCAGTTCCATTCAAAGCAATGTCCCTGATGCAATTTAAGGTGTCAACAATGCAATTCAACGTATTAATAATCAATTCAAGATCAATTAAGCGCATCCCTGTGATCACCTAACCATACGTTCAAGGTGCCATTAATATGTTCTTAGCAAATTCAATTCAGCCCCATCAAGACTCATGAATCATCATCATATCAACATCAAAGGCATGACTCATCGTGACAAGCAGGACAGCTCATCAGAGCAATAATTCAAGAATACTGTTCGCGACAGCCTACCTAAACGCAGTTCGGGATAGCTCATCGGAGCAATAACTCGAGAATACTGTTCACGACAGCTTCTCTAAGCACTGCTTGAGACAGCTCATCAAAGCAATTATTCAAGATTACTGTTTAAGATAGCTGATCAGGGCAATAATTCAAGAACAGTCCAAGGTCCATTATTACTCAATACTGTTTCACTTTTGACGTGGCTCAAGTCCAAGTTCAACACGAAGAACCATAATTCAAGATTGTCGGCAGACGTTATCAGCACACGATTCCATCTTTACCATTCACTTGCACGCATTTAATTCCATAATGCATTCTATAGATGGATACTTCATGGCATTGTATTAGGCATCATATAATTTGCAAGATCAGGTGATCGACAAGATCATCAAATCACGACAAACCCTTCTCAACCTACTCCTTCTCTCAAATAGCCTTCTCCATATTCCTTGTACTCCAAGAGCTTCGATTCAAATCCTTGTATCAAGTTTTATCAATTCAAATCAAAGTAAGTTTTTGTTCATCTGTTTTGTTAATTTCAATTTCGCTATTTCCAATTTCGTTTTAATTATCATTTCAAAATTGTACTTTGCATAATATCAATTTGCTGCTCCGCTCCAATGCTTATTAATCTCACATCTAGGCCTCAACTATTACCCACCTCGGTCGACCCACCTGGGTCGATCCTGCTCCTCCTGGTATCCTAAGTTCAATTCAAAGCTCAATTCAAAGCAATTTCCACGTTGCCAAATTCAGTTCAATTCAAAGCAATTCGACTCAAAGCAATGTCCCAATTTCAGTTCCATTTAAAGCGACGTCCATGATGCAATTCAAGGTGTCCACAATGCAATTCAACATGTCAACAATCAATTCAAGATCAATTAAGGGCATCCCTGCAATCACCTAACAATACGTTCAAGGTGCCATCAATATGTTCTTAGCAAATCCAATTCATCCTTATCATGACTCATGACTCATGAGTCATGATTATATCAACGTCAACGACATGATTCATCATGATAAGGAGGACAGCTCATCAGAGCAATAATTCAAGAATACTGTTCACGACAGCCTATCTAAACATTGTTCGGGACAGCTCATCAGAGCAATAACTCAAGAATACTGTTCACGAAAGCTTATCTAGACACTATTTGGGACAGCTCATCAAAGCAATTATTCAAGATTACTGTTCAAGACAGCTCATCAAGACAATAATTCAAGAACAGTCCAAGGTCCATTATTACTCAATACTGTTTCACTTTTGATGTGGTTCCAGTCCGACACGTGGCATCAATAATTCAAGATTGTCGGCAGACGTTTTTAGCACAAGATTCCCTCTTTACCGTCCGCTTGTACACATTTAATTCCGTAATGTGTTCTATAAATAAATGCTCCATAGCGTTGTATTAGGCATCATCTAATTTGCAAGATCAGGTGATCGACAAGATCATCAAATCACTACAAACCCTTCTCAACCTACTCCTTCTCTTAAATAGCCTTCTCCATATTCCTTGTACTCCTAGAGCTTCGATTCAAATCCTTATATCAAGTTTTATCAATTCAAACCAAAGTAAGTTTTTATTCATCTGTTTTCTTAATTTCAATTTCGTTATTTCCAATTTCGTTTTAATTATCATTTCAAAATTATACTTTGCATAATATTAATTTGCTGCTCCGCCCCCCTGCTTGTTAATCCCACATCTAGGCCTCAACTATTACCCGCCTAGGTTGATCTTGCTCCTCCTGGCATCCCAAGTTCAATTCAAAGCAATGTCCACGTTGCCAAACTCAGTTCAATTCAAAGCAATTCGATTCAAAGTAATGTCCAAAGTTCAGTTCCATTCAAAGCAATGTCCATGATGCAGTTCAAGGTGTCAACAATGCAATTCAACGTGTCAACAATCAATTCAAGATCAACTAAGTGCATCCCCGCAATCACCTAACGATACGTTCAAGGTGCCATCAATATGTTCTTAGCAAATTCAATTCGGCCTTACCAAGACTCATAACTCATCATCATATCAACATCAAAGGCATGACTCATCATGACAAGCAGGACAGCTCATCAGAGCAATAATTCAAGAAAACTGTTCAAGACAGCCTATCTAAACACTGTTCGGGACAGCTCATCAGAGCAATAATTCAAGAATACTATTCACGACAGCTTATCTAAACACTGTTTGGGACAGCTCATCAAAGCAATTATTCAAGATTACTATTCAAGACAGCTCATCAGGACAATAATTCAAGAACAGTCCATGGTTCATTATTACTCAATACTGTTTCCCTTTTGACGTGGCTCCAGTCTAAGTTCAACAAGAAGGACCATAATTCAAGATTGTCGGCAGACGTTATCAGCACAAGATTCCATCTTGACCGTCTACTTGTACACATTTAATTCCATAATGCATTCTATAGGTAGATACTCCATAGCATTGTCTTAAGCATCATCTAATTTGCAAGATCAGGTGATCAACAAGATCATCAAATCACTACAAACCCTTCTCAAAATACTCCTTCTCTCAAATAGCCTTCTCCATATTCCTTGTACTCCAAGAGCTTCGTTTCAAATCCTTGTATCAAGTTTTATCAATTCAAATCAAAGTAAGTTTTTGATCATCTGTTTTGTTAATTTCAATTTCGCTATTTCCAATTTCGTTTTAATTATCATTTCAAAATTACACTTTGCATAATATCAATTTGCTACTCCGCTCCAATGCTTGTTAATCCCACATCTAGGCCTCAACTATTACCCACCTAGGTCGACGCACCTAGGTCGATCCTGCTCCTCCTAGTATCCCAAGTTCAATTCAAAGCTCAATTCAAAGCAATTTCCACGTTGCCAAATTCTGTTCAATTCAAAGCAATTCGACTCAAAGCAATGTCCCAATTTCAGTTCCATTCAAAGCGATGTCCATGATGCAATTCAAGGTGTCCACAATGCAATTCAACGTGTCAACAATCAATTCAAGATCAATTAAGGGCATCCCTGCAATCACCTAACAATACGTTCAAGGCGCCATCAATATGTTCTTAGCAAATCCAATTCAGCCTTATAATGACTCATGATTCATGAGTCATGATCACATCAACGTCAAAGACATGATTCATCATGATAAGGAGGACAGCTCATCAGAGCAATAATTCAAGAATACTGTTCACGACAGCCTATCTAAACATTGTTCGGGCAGCTCATCAGAGCAATAACTCAAGAATACTGTTCACGACAGCTTATCTAAACATTGTTTGGGACAGCTCATCAAAGCAATTTTCAAGATTACTGTTCAAGATAGCTCATTAGGATAATAATTCAAGAACAGTCCAAGGTCCATTATTACTCAATACTGCTTCACTTTTGACATGGTTCCAGTCCGACACGTGGCATCAATAATTCAAGATTGTCGGCAGACGTTATCAGCACAAGATTCCATCTTCACCGTCCACTTGTACACGTTTAATTCCATAATGTGTTCTATAAATAGACGCTCCATAGTGTTGTATTAGGCATCATCTAATTTGCAAGATCAGGTGATCGATAAGATCATCAAATCACCACAAATACTTCTCAACCTACTCCTTCTCTTAAATAGCCTTCTCCATAGTCCTTGTACTCCTAGAGCTTCGATTCAAATCCTTATATCAGTTTTTATCAATTCAAACCAAAGTAAGTTTTTATTCATTTGTTTTGTTAATTTCAATTTCCTTATTTCCAATTTCATTTTAATTATCATTTTGAAATTATACTTTGCGTAATTCCAATTTGCCACTCCGCTTCCCTGCTTGTTAATCCCACATCTAGGCCTCAACTATTACCCGCCTAGGTCGACCAGCCTAGGTTGATCTTGCTCCTCCTGGTATCCCAAGTTCAATTCAAAGCAATGTCCACATTGCAAAACTCAGTTCAATTCAAAGCAATTCGATTCAAAGTAACGTCTAAAGTTTAGTTCCATTCAAAGCAATGTCCATGATGCAATTCAAGGTATCAACAACGTAATTCAACGTGTCAACAATCAATTCAAGATCAACTAAGTGCATCCCTGCAATCACCTAACAATACGTTCAAGGTGCCATCAAGATGTTCTTAGCAAATTCAATTCGGCCTTACCAAGACTCATGACTCATCATCATATCAACATCAAAGGCATGACTCACCATGTCAAGCAGGACAGCTCATCAGAGCAATAATTCAAGAATACTGTTCACAACAACCTATCTAAACAATGTTGGGACAGCTCATCAGAGTAATAATTCAAGAATACTGTTCATGACAGCTTATCTAAACACTGTTTGGGACAGCTCATCAAAGCAATTATTCAAGATTACTATTCAAGACAGCTCATCAGGGCAATGATTCAAGAACAATCCTAGGTCCATTATTACTCAATACTGTTTCACTTTTGACGTGGCTCCAGTCCAAGTTCAACACGAAGGACCATAATTCAAGATTGTCGGCAGACGTTATCAGCACCAGATTCCATCTTTACCGTCCACTTGTACACATTTAATTCCATAATGCATTCTGTACATAGATACTCCATAGCGTTGTATTAGGCGTCATCTAATTTGCAAGATCAGGTGATCGACAAGATCATCAAATCACTACAAACCCTTCTCAACCTGCTCCTTCTCTCAAATAGCCTTTTCCATATTCCTTGTACTCCAAGAGCTTCGATTCAAATCCTTGTATCAAGTTTTATCAATTCAAATCAAAGTAAGTTTTTGTTCATCTGTTTTGTTAATTTCAATTTCGCTATTTCCAATTTCATTTTAATTATCATTTCAAAATTATACTTTGCATAATATCAATTTGCTACTCCGCTCCAATGCTTGTTAATCCCACATCTAGGCTTCAACTATTACCCGCCTAGGTCGATCCTGCTCCTCCTGGTATCCCAAGTTCAATTTAAAGCTCAATTCAAAGCAATGTTCACGTTGCCAAATTCAGTTCAATTCAAAGCAATACGACTCAAAGCAATGTCCCAATTTCAGTTCCATTCAAAGCAATGTCCATGATGCAATTCGAGGTGTCGACAATGCAATTCAACGTGTCAACAATCAATTCAAGATCAATTAAGGGCATCCCTGTAATCACCTAACAATACGTTCAAGGTGTCATCAACATGTTCTTAGCAAATTCAATTCAGCCTTCTCGTGACGCATGACTCATGACTCACCATCATATCAACGTCAAAGACATGACTCATCATGACAAGCAAGACAGCTCATCAGAGTAGTAATTCAAGAATACTGTTCACGACAGCCTATCTAAACACTGTTCGGGACAACTCATCAGAGCAATAACTCAAGAATACTGTTCACGACAGCTTATCTAAACACTGTTAGGGACAGCTCATCAAAGCAATTATTCAAGATTGCTGTTCAAGACAGCTCATCAGGACAATAAGTCAAGAACAGTCCAAGGTCCATTATTACTCAATACTGTTTCACTTTTGACGTGGTCCCAGTCCAAGTTCGACACGAGGCATCAATAATTCAAGATTGTCGGCAGACGTTATCAGCACAAGATTCCATCTTTACCGTCCACTTGTACACATTTAATACCATAATGTGTTCTATAAATAGATACTCCATAGCGTTGTATTAGGCATCATCTAATTTGCAAGATCAGGTGATCGACAAGATCATCAAATCACTACAAACCCTTCTCAACCTGCTCCTTCTCTCAAATAGCCTTTTCCATATTCCTTGTACTCCAAGAGCTTCGATTCAAATCCTTGTATCAAGTTTTATCAATTCAAATCAAAGTAAGGTTTTGTTCATCTGTTTTGTTAATTTCAATTTCGCTATTTCCAATTTCATTTTAATTATCATTTCAAAATTATACTTTGCATAATATCAATTTGCTACTCCGCTCCAATGCTTGTTAATCCCACATCTAGGCTTCAACTATTACCCGCCTAGGTCGATCCTGCTCCTCCTGGTATCCCAAGTTCAATTTAAAGCTCAATTCAAAGCAATGTTCACGTTGCCAAATTCAGTTCAATTCAAAGCAATACGACTCAAAGCAATGTCCCAATTTCAGTTCCATTCAAAGCAATGTCCATGATGCAATTCGAGGTGTCGACAATGCAATTCAACGTGTCAACAATCAATTCAAGATCAATTAAGGGCATCCCTGTAATCACCTAACAATACGTTCAAGGTGTCATCAACATGTTCTTAGCAAATTCAATTCAGCCTTCTCGTGACGCATGACTCATGACTCACCATCATATCAACGTCAAAGACATGACTCATCATGACAAGCAAGACAGCTCATCAGAGTAGTAATTCAAGAATACTGTTCACGACAGCCTATCTAAACACTGTTCGGGACAACTCATCAGAGCAATAACTCAAGAATACTGTTCACGACAGCTTATCTAAACACTGTTAGGGACAGCTCATCAAAGCAATTATTCAAGATTGCTGTTCAAGACAGCTCATCAGGACAATAAGTCAAGAACAGTCCAAGGTCCATTATTACTCAATACTGTTTCACTTTTGACGTGGTCCCAGTCCAAGTTCGACACGAGGCATCAATAATTCAAGATTGTCGGCAGACGTTATCAGCACAAGATTCCATCTTTACCGTCCACTTGTACACATTTAATACCATAATGTGTTCTATAAATAGATACTCCATAGCGTTGTATTAGGCATCATCTAATTTGCAAGATCAGGTGATCGACAAGATCATCAAATCACTACAAACCCTTCTCAACCTGCTCCTTCTCTCAAATAGCCTTTTCCATATTCCTTGTACTCCAAGAGCTTCGATTCAAATCCTTGTATCAAGTTTTATCAATTCAAATCAAAGTAAGTTTTTGTTCATCTGTTTTGTTAATTTCAATTTCGCTATTTCCAATTTCATTTTAATTATCATTTCAAAATTATACTTTGCATAATATCAATTTGCTACTCCGCTCCAATGCTTGTTAATCCCACATCTAGGCTTCAACTATTACCCGCCTAGGTCGATCCTGCTCCTCCTGGTATCCCAAGTTCAATTTAAAGCTCAATTCAAAGCAATGTTCACGTTGCCAAATTCAGTTCAATTCAAAGCAATACGACTCAAAGCAATGTCCCAATTTCAGTTCCATTCAAAGCAATGTCCATGATGCAATTCGAGGTGTCGACAATGCAATTCAACGTGTCAACAATCAATTCAAGATCAATTAAGGGCATCCCTGTAATCACCTAACAATACGTTCAAGGTGTCATCAACATGTTCTTAGCAAATTCAATTCAGCCTTCTCGTGACGCATGACTCATGACTCACCATCATATCAACGTCAAAGACATGACTCATCATGACAAGCAAGACAGCTCATCAGAGTAGTAATTCAAGAATACTGTTCACGACAGCCTATCTAAACACTGTTCGGGACAACTCATCAGAGCAATAACTCAAGAATACTGTTCACGACAGCTTATCTAAACACTGTTAGGGACAGCTCATCAAAGCAATTATTCAAGATTGCTGTTCAAGACAGCTCATTAGGACAATAAGTCAAGAACAGTCCAAGGTCCATTATTACTCAATACTGTTTCACTTTTGACGTGGTCCCAGTCCAAGTTCGACACGAGGCATCAATAATTCAAGATTGTCGGCAGACGTTATCAGCACAAGATTCCATCTTTACCGTCCACTTGTACACATTTAATACCATAATGTGTTCTATAAATAGATACTCCATAGCATTGTATTAGGCATCATCTAATTTGCAAGATCAGGTGATCGACATGATCATCAAATCACTTCAAACCCTTCTCAACCTACTCCTTCTCTCAAATAGCCTTCTCCATATTCCTTGTACTCTGAGAGCTTCGATTCAAATCCTTGCATCAAGTTTTATCAATTCAAATCAAAGTAAGTTTTTGTTCATCTGTTTTGTTAATTTCAATTTCTCTATTTCCAATTTCGTTTCAATTATCATTTCAAAATTATGCTTTGCATAATATCAATTTGCTACTCCGCTCCAATGCTTGTTAATCCCACATCGAGGCCTCAACTATTACCCGCCTAGGTCGACCCATCTAGGTCGATCCTGCTCCTCCTGGTATCCCAAGTACAATTCAAAGCTTAATTCAAAGCAATGTCCATGTTGCCAAATTCAGTTCAATTCAAAGCAATTCGACTCAAAGCAATGTCCCAATTTCAGTTCCATTCAAAGCAATGTCCATGATGCAATTCAAGGTGTCAACAATGCAATTCAACGTGTCAACAATCAATTCAAGATCAATTAAGGGCTTCCCTGCAATCACCTAACAACACGTTCAAGGCGCTATCAATATGTTCTTAGCAAATTCAATTCAGCCTTATCATGACTCATGACCCATCATCATATCAACGTCAAAGGCATGACTCATCATGACAAGCATGACAGCTCATCAGAGCAATAATTCCAGAATACAGTTCACGAAAGCCTATGTAAACACTGTTCGGGGCAGCTCATAAGAGCAATAACTCAAGAATACTGTTCATGACAGCCTATCTAAACACTGTTTGGGACAGCTCATCAAAGCAACTATTCAAGATTACTGTTTAAGACAGCTCATCAGGACAATAATTCAAGAACAGTCCAAGGTCCATTATTACTCAATACTGTTCCACTTTTGACGTGGTTCCAGTCCAAGTTCGACACGAGGCATCAATAATTCAAGATTGTCGGCAGACGTTATCAGCACAAGATTCCATCTTTACCGTCCACTTGTACACATTTAATTTCATAATGTATTCCATAAGTAGATACTCTATAGCGTTGTATTGGGTATCATGTAATTTGCAAGATCAGGTGATCGACAAGATCATCAAATCGCTACAAACCCTTCTCAACCCACTCCTTCTCTCAAATAGTCTGCCCCATATTCCTTGCACTCTAAGAGCTTCGATTCAAATTCTTATATCAAGTTTTATCAATTCAAACCAAAAGTAAGTTTTTATTCATCTGTTTTTTAAATTTCAATTTTGTTATTTCCAATTTCATTTTAATTATCATTTCAAAATTATACTTTGCATAATATTAATTTGCTACTCCACTCCCCTGCTTGTTAATCGCACATCTAGGCCTCAACTATTACCCGCCTAGGTCGTGCCGCCTAGGTCGATCCTACTCCGCCTAGTATCCCAAGTTCAATTCAAAGTTAAATTCAAAGCAATGTCCACATTGCCAAATTCAGTTCAGTTCAAAGCAATTCAATTCGAAGCAATGTCCTAAGTTCAGTTCGATTCAAAGCAATGTCCATGATGCAATTCAAGGTGTGAACAATGCAATTCAACGTGTCAACAATCATTTCAAGATCAAATAAGTGCGTCCCTGAAATCACCTAACAATACATTCACGGTGCCATCAATATGTTCTTAGCAAATTCAATTCGGCCTTATCAAGACTCATGACTCATCATCATATCAACATCAAAGGCATGACTCATCACGACAAGCAGGACAGCTCATCAGAGCAATAATTCAAGAATACTCTTCACGATAGCCTATACAAATACTGTTTAGGACAGCCCATCAGGACAATAATTCAAGAATACTGCTCACGACAGTTTATCTAAATGCTGTTCGGGACAGCTCATCAAAGCAATTATTCAGGAACACTGTTCAAGACAGCTCATCAGGACGATAATTCACGAACAGTCCAAGGTCCATTATTACTCAACACTGTTTAACTTTTAACGGGGTTCTAGTCCAAGTTCAACACGAAGCATCAATAATTCAAGATTGCCGGCAGACATTATGAGCACAAGATTCCATTTTTACCGACCACTTGTACACATTTAATTCCATAATGTGTTCTAAAAACAGATACTCCATAACGTTGTATTAAGCATCATCTAATTTGCAAGATAAGGTGATCTACAAGATCATCAAATCACTATAAACCCTTCTCAACCTACTCCTCCTCTTAAATAGCCTTCTCCATATTCCTTGTACTCCAAGAGTCTCAATTCAAATTCTTGTGTCCAGTTTTATCAATTCAAATCAAAGTAAGTTTTTGTTTATTTGTTTTGTTAATTTCAATTCCGTTATTTCCAATTTCGTTTTAATTATCATTTCAAAATTATACTTTGCACAATATCAATTTGCTACTCTGCTCCCCTGCTTGTTAATCCCACATCTAGGCCCCAACTACTACTCGCCTAGGTAGACCCGCCTAGGTCGATCCTGCTCCTCCTGGTATCCCAAGTTTAATTCAAAGTTCAATTCCAAGCAATGTTCATGTTGCCAAATTCAGTTCAATTCAAAGCGATTCAATTCAAAGCAATGTCCCAAGTTCAGTTCCATTCAAAGCAATGTCCATGATGCAATTTAAGGTGTCAACAATGCCATTCAACGTGTTAATAATCAATTCAAGATCAACTAAGTGGATCCCTGCCATCACGTAACCATACGTTCAAGGTGCCATCAATATGTTCTTAGCAAATTTAATTCGGCCTCATCAAGACTCATGACTCATCATCATATCAACATCAAAGGCATGACTCATCGTGACAAGCAGGACAGCTCATCATAGCAATAATTCAAGAATACTATTCGCGACAGCCTATCTAAACACAGTTCGGGACAGCTCATCAGAGCAATAATTCAAGAATACTGTTCACGACAGCTTCTCTAAGCACTGTTTGAGACAGCTCATCAAAGCAATTATTCAAGATTACTGTTCAAGACAGCTGATCAGGACAATAATTCAAGAACAGTCCAAGGTCCATTATTACTCAATACTGTTTCACTTTTGACGTGGCTCCAGTCCAAGTTCAACACGAAGGACCATAATTCAAGATTGTCGGCAGACGTTATCAGCACAAGATTCCATCTTTACCGTCCACTTGTACGCATTTAATTCCATAATGCATTCTATAGATAGATACTCCATAGCGTTGTATTAGGTATCATCTAATTTGCAAGATCAGGTGATCGACAAGATCATCAAATCAATACAAACCCTTCTCAACCTACTCCTTCTCTCAAATAACCTTCTCCATATTCCTTGTACTCCAAGAGCTTCGATTCAAATCCTTGTATCAAGTTTTATCAATTCAACTCAAAGTAAGTTTTTGTTCATCTGTTTTGTTAATTTCAATTTCGCTATTTCCAATTTCGTTTTAATTATCATTTCAAAATTATGCTTTGCATAATATCAATTTGCTACTCCACTCCAATGCTTGTTAATCCCATATCTGGGCCTCAACTATTACCCACCTAGGTCGACCCACCTAGGACGATCCTGCTCCTCCTGGTATACCAAGTTCAATTCAATGCTCAATTCAAAGCAATTTCCAGCCAAATTCTGTTCAATTCAAAGCAATTCGACTCAAAGCAATGTCCCAATTTCAATTCCATTCAAAGCAATGTCCATGATGCAATTCAAGGCGCCAATAATGCAATTCAACGTGTCAACAATCAATTCAAGATCAATTAAGGGCATCCCTGCAATCACCTAGCAATACGTTCAAGGTGCCATCAATATGTTCTTAGCAAATCCAATTCAGCCTTATTATGACTCATGACTCATGAGTCATTATCATATCAACGTCAAAGACATGATTCATCATGATAAAGAGGACAGCTCATCAGAGCAATAATTCAGGAATACTGTTCACGACAGCCTATCTAAACATTGTTCCGGACAGCTCATCAAAGCAATAACTCAAGAATACTGTTCACGACAGCTTATCTAAACACTGTTTGGGACAGCTCATCAAAGTAATTATTCAAGATCACTGTTCAAGACAGCTCATCAGGACAATAATTCAAGAACAGTCCAAGGTCCATTATTACTCTATACTGTTTCACTTTTGACGTGGTTCCAGTCCGACACGTGGCATCAATAATTCAAGGTTGTCAGCAGACGTTATCAGCACAAGATTCCATCTTTACCGTCCACTTGTACACATTTAATTCCATAATGTGTTCTATAAATAGATGCTCCATAGCGTTGTATTAGGCATCATCTAATTTGCAAGATCAGGTGATCGACAAGATCATCAAATCACCGCAAACCCTTCTCAACCTACTCCTTCTCTTAAATAGCCTTCTCCATATTCCTTGTACTCCTCGAGCTTCGATTCAAATCCTTATATCAAGTTTTATCAATTCAAACCAAAGTAAGTTTTTATTCATCTGTTTTGTTCATTTCAATTTCGTTATTTCCAATTTCGTTTTAATTATCATTTCGAAATTATACTTTGCATAATTTCAATCTGCTACTCTGCTTCCCTGCTTGTTAATCCCACAAATAGGCAACAACTATTACCCGCCTAGGTCAACCCGCCTAGGTTGATCTTGCTCCTCCTGGTATCCCAAGTTCAACTCAAAGCAATGTCCACGTTGCCAAACTCAGTTCAATTCAAAGCAATGTCCCAAGTTCAGTTCCATTCAAAGCAATGTCCATGATGCAATTTAAGGTGTCAACAATGCCATTCAACGTGTTAATAATCAATTCAAGATCAACTAAGTGGATCCCTGCGATCACGTAACCATACGTTCAAGGTGCCATCAATATGTTCTTAGCAAATTTAATTCGGCCTCATCAAGACTCATGACTCATCATCATATCAACATCAAAGGCATGACTCATCGTGACAAGCAGGACAGCTCATCAGAGCAATAATTCAAGAATACTATTCGCGACAGCCTATCTAAACACAGTTCGGGACAGCTCATCAGAGCAATAATTCAAGAATACTGTTCACGACAGCTTCTCTAAGCACTGTTTGAGACAGCTCATCAAAGCTATTATTCAAGATTACTGTTCAAGACAGCTGATCAGGACAATAATTCAAGAACAGTCCAAGGTCCATTATTACTCAATACTGTTTCACTTTTGACGTGGCTCCAGTCCAAGTTCAACACGAAGGACCATAATTCAAGATTGTCGGCAGACGTTATCAGCACAAGATTCCATCATTACCGTCCACTTGTCCACATTTAATTCCATAACGCATTCTATAGATAGATGCTCCATAGCGTTGTATTAGGCATCATCTAATTTGCAAGATCAGGTGATCGATAGGATCATCAAATCACTACAAACCCTTCTCAACCTACTCCTTCTCTCAAATAGCCTTCTCCATATTCCTTGTACTCCAAGGGCTTCGATTCAAATCCTCGTATTAGGTTTTATCAATTCAAATCAAAGTAAGTTTTTGTTCATCTGTTTTGTTAATTTCAATTTCGTATTTCCAATTTCATTTTAATTATCATTTCAAAATTATACTTTGCATAATATCAATTTGCTACTCCGCTCCAATGCTTGTTAATCCCACATCTAGGCCTCAACTATTACCCACCTAGGTCGACCCACCTTGGTCGATCCTGCTCCTCCTGGTATTCCAAGTTCAATTCAAAGCTCAATTCAAAGCAATGTCCACGTTGCCAAATTCAGTTCAATTCAAAGCAATTCGACTCAAAGCAATGTCCCAATTTCAGTTCCATTCAGAGCGATGTCCATGATGCAATTCAAGGTGTCAACAATGCAATTCAACGTGTCAATAATCAATTCAAGATCAATTAAGGGCATCCCTGTAATCACCTAACAATACGTTCAAGGTGGCATCAACATGTTCTTAGCAAATTCAATTCAGCCTTATCGTGACGCATGACTCATGACTCATCATCATATCAACGTCAAAGACATGACTCATCATGACAAGCAGGACAGCTCATCAGAGCAATAATTCAAGAATACTGTTCACGAAAGCCTATCTAAACACTGTTCGGGACAGCTCATCAGAGCAATGACTCAAGAATACTGTTTTCACGTCAGCTTATCTAAGCACTGTTTGGGACAGCTCATCAAAGCAATCATTCAAGTTTACTGTTCAAGACAGCTCATCAGGACAATAATTCAAGAACAGTCAAAGGCCCATTACTACTCAATACTGTTGCACTTTTGACGTGGTTCAAGTCCAAGTTCGACACGAGGCATCACTAATTCAAGATTGTCGACAGACGTTATCAGCACAAGATTCCATCTTTACCGTCCACTTGTACACATTTAATTCCATAATATGTTCTATAAATAGATACTCCATGGCGTTGTATTAGGCATCATCTAATTTGTATGATCAGGTGATCGACAAGATCATCAAATCACTACAAACCCTTCTCAACCTACTCCTTCTCTTAAATAGCCTTCCCCATATTCCTTGTACTCCTGGAGCTTCGATTCAAATCCTCATATCAGGTTTTATTAGTTCAAACCAAAGTAAGTTTTTATTCATCTGTTTTGTTAATTTCAATTTCGTTATTTCTAATTTTGTTTTAATTATCATTTCAAAATTATACTTTGTATAATATCAATTTGCTACTCCACTCCCCTGCTTGTTAATCCCACATCTAGGCCTCAACTATAACCCGCCTAGGCCGACTCGCCTAGGTTGATCTTGCTCCTCCTGGTATCCCAAGTTCAATTCAAAGTTCAATTCAAAGCAATGTCCACGTTGCCAAACTCAGTTCAATTCAAAGTAATTCGATTCAAAGTAATGTCCAAAGTTCAGTTCCATTCAAAGCAATGTCCATGATGCAATTCAAGGTGTCAACATTGCAATTCAACGTGTCAACAATCAATTCAAGATCAATTAAGGGCATCCCTGTAATCACCTAACAATAGGTTCAAGGTGCCATCAACATGTTCCTAGCAAATTCAATTCGGCCTTACCAAGACTCATGACTCATCATCATATCAACATCAAAGGCATGACTCATCATGACAAGTACGATAGTTTATCAGAGCAATAATTCAAGAATACTGTTCACGATAGCCTACCTAAACACTGTTCAGGACAGCTCATCAGAGCAAAAATTCAAGAATACTGTTCACGATAGCTTATCTAAACAATGTTTGGGACAACTCATCAAAGCAATTATTCAAGATTACTATTCAAGATAGCTCATCAGGACAATAATTCAAGAACAGTCCAAGGTCCATTATTACTCAATACTGTTTCACTTTTGACGTGGCTCCAGTCCAAGTTCAACATGAAGAACCATGATTCAAGATTGTCGGCCGACGTTATCAGCACAGGATTCCATCTTTACCGTCCACTTGTGCACATTTGATTCCATAATGCATTCTATAGATAGATACTCCATCGCGTTGTATTAGGTATAATCTAATTTGCAAGATCAGGTGATTGACAAGATCCTCAAATCACTACAAACCCTTCTCAACCTACTCCTTCCCTCAAATAGCCTTCTCCATATTCCTTGTACTCCAAGAGCTTCGATTCAAATCCTTGTATCAAGTTTTATCAATTCAAATCAAAGTAAGTTTTTGTTCATATGTTTTATTAATTTCAATTTCGCTACTTCCAATTTCGTTCTAATTATCACTTCAAAGTTATACTTTGCATAATATCAATTTGCTACTCCGCTCCAATGCTTGTTAATTCCACATCTAGGCCTCAACTATTACCCACCTAGGTCGACCCACTTAGGTCGATCCTGCTCCTTCTGATATCCCAAGTTCAATTCAAAGCTCAATTCAAAGCAATTTCCACGTTGCCAAATTCAGTTCAATTCAAAGCAATTCGACTCAAAGCAATGTTCTAATTTTGTTTTAATTATCATTTCAAAATTATACTTTGCATAATATCAATTTGCTACTCCGCTCCCCTGCTTATTAATCCCACATCTAGGCCTCAACTATTGCCTGCCTAGGTCGACCCACCTAGGTTGATCTTGCTCCTCCTGGTGTCCCAAGTTCAATTCAAAGCAATGTCCACGTTGCCAAACTCAGTTCAATTCAAAGCAATTCGATTCAAAGTAATGTCCAAAGTTTAGTTCCATTCAAAGCAATGTCCATGATGCAATTCAAGGTGTCAACAATGCAATTCAACGTGTCAACAATCAATTCAAGATCAACTAAGTGCATCCCTACAATCACCTAACAATTCGTTCAAGGTGCCATCAATATGTTCCTAGCAAATTCAATTCGGCCTTACCAAGACTCATGACTCATCATCATATCAACATCAAAGGCCTGACTCATCACGACAAGCAGGACAGCTCATCAGAGCAATAATTCAAGAATACTCTTCACGGCAGCCTATCTAAACACTGTTCGGGACAGCTCATCATGACAAACAGAGCAGCTCATCAAAGTAATAATTCAAGAATACTGTTCACGATAGCCTATCTAAACACTGTTCGGGGCAGCTCATTAGAGCAATAATTTAAGAATACTGTTCACGATAGCTTATCTAAATACTGTTTGGGACAGCTGATCAAAGCAATTATTCAAGATTACTGTTCAAGACAGCTCATCAGGACAATAATTCGATAACAGTCCAAAGTCCATTATCACTCAATACTGTTTCACTTTTGACGCGGCTCCAGTCCAAGTTCAACACGAAGGACCTTAATTCAAGATTTTCGGCAGACGTTATCAGCGCAAGATTCCATCTTTACCGTTCACTTGTACATATTTAATTCCATAATGCATTCTATAGATAGATACTCTATAGCGTTGTATTAGGCGTCATCTAATTTGCAAGATCAGGCGATCGACAAGATCATCAAATCACCACAAACCCTTCCCAACCTACACCTTCTCTCAAATAGCCTTCTCCATATTCCTTGTACTCCAAGAGCTTCGATTCAAATCCTTGTATCAAGTTTTATCAATTCAAATCAAAGTAAGTTTTTGTTCATCTGTTTTGTTAATTTCAATTTCGCTATTTCCAATTTCGTTTTAATTATCACTTCAAAGTTATACTTTGCATAATATCAATTTTCTACTCCGCCCCAATGCTTGCTAGTCCCACATCTAGGCCTCAACTATTACCTGCCTAGGTCGACCCACCTAGGTCGATCCTTCTCCTCCTGGTATCCCAAGTTCAATTCAAAGCTCAATTCAAAGCAATGTCCACGTTGCCAAATTCAGTTCAATTCAAAGCAATTCGACTCAAAGCAATGTCCCAATTTCAGTTCCATTCACAGCAATGTCCATGATGCAATTCAAGGTGTCAACAATGCAATTGAACGTGTCAACAATCAATTCAAGATCAATAAAGGGCATCCCTGCAATCACCTAACAATACGTTCAACGTGCCATTAATATGTTCTTAGCAAATTCAATTCACCCTTATCGTGACTCATGACTCATGACTCATCATCATATCAACGCCAAAGACATGACACATCATGACAAGCAGGACAGCTCATCAGAGCAATTATTCAAGAATACTGTTCACGACAGCCTATCTAAACACAGTTCGGGACAGCTCATCAGAGCAATAATTCAAGAATACTGTTCACGACAGCTTATCTAAACACTGTTTGGGACAGCTCATCAAAGCAATTATTCAAGATTACTGTTCAAGACAGCTCATCATGACAATAATTCAAGAACAGTCCAAGGTCCATTATTACTCAATACTGTTTCACTTTTGACGTCGTTCCAGTCCAAGTTCGATACGAGGCATCAATAATTCAAGATTGTCGGCAGACGTTATCAGCACCAGATTCCATCTTTACCGTCAACTTGTACACATTTAATTCCATAATGTGTTCTATAAATAGATACTCCATAGCGTTGTATTAGGCATCCTCTAATTTGCAAGATCAGGTAATCGATAAGATCATCAAATCACTACAAGCCCTTCTCAACCCACTTCTTCTCTCAAATAGTCTTCCCCATATTCCTTGTGCTCTAAGGGCTTCGATTCAAATTCTTGTATCAAGTTTTATCAATTCAAACCAAAGCAAGTTTTTATTCATATGTTTTTTTAATTTCAATTTCGTTATTTCCAATTTCGTTTTAATTATCATTTCAAAATTATATATTGCATAATATTAATTTGCTACTCCACTCCCCTGCTTGTTAATCCCACATCTTGGACTCAACTATTACCCACCTAGGTCGAGCTGCCTAGGTCGATCCTACTCCGCCTGGTATCCCATGTTCAATTCAAAGTTGAATTCAAAGCAATGTCCACATTGCCAAATTCAGTTCAATTCAAAGCAATTCAATTCGAAGCAATGTTTCAAGTTCAGTTCCATTCAAAGCAATGTCCATGATGCAATTCAAGATGTCAACAATGCAATTCAACGTGTCAACAATCATTTGAAGATCAAATAAGTGCATCCCTGCAATCACCTAACAATACGTTCACGGTGCCATCAATATGTTTATAGCAAATTCAATTCGGCCTTATCAAGACTCATGACTCATGACTCATCATCATATCAACATCAAAGGCATGACTCATCACGACAAGCAGGACAGCTCATCAGAGCAACAATTCAAGAATACTATTCACGATAGCCTATCTAAACACTATTTGGGACAGCTCATCAGAACAATAATTCAAGAATACTGTTCACGATGGCTTATCTAAACGCTATTCGGGACAGCTCATCAAAGCAATTATTCAGGAACACTGTTCAAGACAGCTCATCAGGACGATAATTCACGAACAGTCCAAGGTCCATTATTACTCAATACTGTTTCACTTTTGACGTAGTTCTAGTCCAAGTTCAACACGAAGTATCAATAATTCAAGATTGTCGGCAGACGTTATCAGCACAAGATTCCATCTTTACCGTCCACTTGTACATATTTTAATTCCATAATGTATTATATAAATAGATACTCTATCGCGTTGTATTAGGCATCATGTAATTTGCTAGATCAGGTGATCGACAAGATCGTCAAATCACTACAAACCCTTCTCAACCTACTCCTTCTCTCAAATAGCCTTCTCCATATTCCTTGTACTCTAAGAGCTTCGATTCAAATTCTTGTATCAAGTTTTATCAATTCAAACCAAAGTAAGTTTTTATTCATCTGTTTTATTAATTTCAATTTCGTTATTTCCAATTTCGTTTTAATTATCATTTCAAAATTGTCCTTTGTATGATATCAATTTGCTACTCCACTTCCCTACTTGTTAATCCCACATCTAGGCGTCAACTATTGCCTGCCGAGGTCGAGCCGCCTAGGCCGATCCTATTCCGCCTGGTATCCTAAGTTCAATTCAAAGTCCAATTCAAAGCATTGTCCACATTGCCAAATTCAGTTCAATTCAAAGCAATTCAATTCCAAGCAAGGTCCCAAGTTCAGTTCCATTCAAAGCAATGTCCATGATGCAATTCAACGTGTCAACAATGCAATTCAACGTGTCAACAATCATGTCAAGATCAATTAAGTGCATCCCTGTCATCACCTAATAATACGTTCACGGTGCCATCAATATGTTCTTAGCAAATTCAATTCGGCCTTATCAAGACTCATGATTCATCATCATATCAACATCAAAGGCATGACACATCCCGACAAGCAGGACAGCTCATCAGAGCAATAATTCAAGAATACTGTTCACGACAGCCTACCTAAACACTGTTTGGGACAGCTCATCAGAACAATAATTCAAGAATACTGTTCACGACAGCTTATCTAAACACTGTTCGGGACAGATCATCAAAGCAATTATTCAAGAACACTGTTTAAGACAGCTCATCAGGAGAATAGTTCAAGAACAGTCCAAGGTCCATTATTACTCAATACTGTTTCACTTTTGACGTAGTTCTAATCCAAGTTCAACATGAAGCATCAATAATTCAAGATTATCGGCAGAAGTTATCAGCACAAGATTCCATTTTTACCGTCTACTTGTACATATTTAATCCCATAATGTGTTCTATAAATAGATACTCCATAGCGTTATGTTCGGCATCAGCTAATTTGTAAGATCAGGTGATCGACAAGATCTTCAAATCATTATAAACCCTTCTCAACCTACTTCTTCTCCCAAATAGCTTTCTCCATATTCCTTGTACTCCAACAGCTTCGATTCAAATCCTTGTTTCAAGTTTTATCAATTCAAATCAAAGTAAGTTTTTATTCATCTGTTTTGTTAATTTCAATTTCGTTATTTCCGATTTCGTTTTAATTATCATTTCAAAGTTATACTTTGCATAATCTCAATTTGCTACTCAGCTCCCCTGCTTGTTAATCCCACATCTAGGCCTCAACTATTACCCACCTAGGTTGACCCACCTAGGTTGATCTTGCTCCTCCGGGTATCCCAAGTTCAATTCAAAGCAATGTCCACGTTGCCAAACTCAGTTCAATTCAAAGCAATTCGACTCAAAGCAATGTCCCAATTTCAGTTCCATTCAAAGTAATGTCCATGATGCAATTCAAGGTGTCAACAATGCAATTCAGCGTGTCAACAATCAATTCAAGATCAATTAAGGGCATCCCTGCAATCACCTAACAATACGTTCAAGGTGCCATCAATATGTTCTTAGCAAATCCAATTCAGCCTTATCATGACTCATGACTCATGAGTCATGGTCATATCAACGTCAAAGACATGATTCATCATGATAAGGAGGACAGCTCATCAGAGCAATAATTCAAGAATACTATTCACGACGCTAAACATTGTTCGGGACAGCTCATCAGAGCAATAACTCAAGAATACTGTTCACGACAGCTTATCTAAACACTGTTTGGGACAGCTCATCAAAGCAATTATTCAAGATCACTGTTCAAGACAGCTCATCAGGACAATAATTCAAGAACAGTCCAAGGTCCTTTATTACTCAATACTATTTCACTTTTGACGTGGTTCCAGTCCGACACGTGGCATCAATAATTCAAGATTGTCGGCAGACGTTATCAGCACAAGATTCTATCTTTACCGTCCGTTTGTGCACATTTAATTCCATAATGTGTTCTATAAATAGATGCTCCATAGCGTTGCATTAGGCATCATCTAATTTGCAAGATCAGGTGATCGACAAGATCATCAAATCACTACAAACCCTTCTCAACCTACTCCTTCTCCTAAGTAGCCTTCTCCATATTCCTTGTACTCCTAGAGCTTCGATTCAAATCCTTATATCAAGTTTTATCAATTCAAACCAAAGTAAGATTTTTTTCATCTGTTTTGTTAATTTCAATTTCGTTATTTCCAATTTCGTTTTAATTATCATTTCGAAATTATACTTTGTGTAATTTCAATTTGCTACTCCGCTTCCCTGCTTGTTAATCCCACATCTAGGCCTCAACTATTACCCGCCTAGGTTGATCTTGCTCCTCCTGGTATCCCAAGTTCAATTCAAAGCAATGTCCACGTTGCCAAACTCAGTTCAATTCAAAGCAATTCGATTCAAAGTAATGTCCAAAGTTCAGTTCCATTCAAAGCAATGTCCATGGTGCCATTCAAGGTGTCAACAATGCCATTCAACGTGTCAACAATTAATTCAAGATCAACTAAGTGCATCCCTGCAATCACCTAACAATACATTCAAGGTGCCAGCAATATATGCTTAGCAAATTCAATTCGGCCTTACCAAGACTCATGACTCATCATCATATCAACATCAAAGGCATGACTCATCATGACAAGCAGGACAGCTCATCAGAGCAATAATTCAAGAATACTGTTCACGACAGCTTCTCTAAGCACTGTTTGAGACAGCTCATCAAAGCAATTATTCAAGATTACTGTTCAAGACAGCTGATCAGGACAATAATTCAAGAACAGTCCAAGGTCCATTATTACTCAATACTGTTTCACTTTTGACGTGGCTCCAGTCCAAGTTCAACACGAAGGACCATAATTCAAGATTGTCGGCAGACGTTATCAGCACAAGATTCCATCTTTACCGTCCACTTGTACGCATTTAATTCCATAATGCATTCTATAGATAGATACTCCATAGCGTTGTATTAGGTATCATCTAATTTGCAAGATCAGGTGATCGACAAGATCATCAAATCAATACAAACCCTTCTCAACCTACTCCTTCTCTCAAATAACCTTCTCCATATTCCTTGTACTCCAAGAGCTTCGATTCAAATCCTTGTATCAAGTTTTATCAATTCAACTCAAAGTAAGTTTTTGTTCATCTGTTTTGTTAATTTCAATTTCGCTATTTCCAATTTCGTTTTAATTATCATTTCAAAATTATACTTTGCATAACATCAATTTGCTAATCCGCTCCAATGCTTGTTAATCCCACATCTAGGCCTCAACTATTACCCACCTAGGTCGACCCACCTAGGACGATCCTGCACCTCCTGGTATCCCAAGTTCAATTCAATGCTCAATTCAAAGCAATTTCCACGTTGCCAAATTCAGTTCAATTCAAAGCAATTCGACTCAAAGCAATGTCCCAATTTCAGTTCCATTCAAAGCAATGTCCATGATGCAATTCAAGGTGTTAATAATGCAATTCAGCGTGTCAACAATCAATTCAAGATCAATTAGGGGCATCCCTGTAATCACCTAATAATATGTTCAAGGTGTCATCAATATGTTCTTAGCAAATCCAATTCAGCCTTATCATGACTCATGACTCATGAGTCATGATCATATCAACGTCAAAGACATGATTCATCATGATAAGGAGGACAGCTCATCAGAGCAATAATTCAGGAGTACTGTTCACGACAGCCTATCTATACATTGTTCGGGACAGCTCATCAGAGCAATAACTCAAGAATACTGTTCACGACAGCTTATCTAAACACTGTTTGGGACAGCTCATCAAAGTAATTATTCAAGATCACTGTTCAAGACAGCTTATCAGGACAATAATTCAAGAACAGTCCAAGGTCCATTATTACTCAATACTGTTTCACTTTTGACGTGGTTGCAGTCCGACACAAGATTGTCGGCAGACGTTATCAGCACAAGATTCCATCTTTACCGTCCACTTGTACACATTTAATTCCATAATGTGTTCTATAAATAGATGCTCCATAGCGTTGTATTAGGCATCATCTAACTTGCAAGATCAGGTGATCGACAAGATCATCAAATCACTACAAACCCTTCTCAACCTACTCCTTCTCCTAAATAGCCTTCTCCATATTCCTTGTACTCCTAGAGCTTCGATTCAAATCCTTATATCAAGTTTTATCAATTCAAACCAAAGTAAGTTTTTATTCATCTGTTTTGTTAATTTCAATTTCGTTATTTCCAATTTCGTTTTAATTATCACTTCGAAATTATACTTTACATAATTTCAATTTGCTACTCCGCTTCCCTGCTTGTTAATCCCACAAATAGGCCTCAACTATTACTCGCCTAGGTCAACCCGCCTAGGTTGATCTTGCTCCTCCTGGTATCCCAAGTTCAATTCAAAGCAATGTCCACGTTGCCAAACTCAGTTCAATTCAAAGCAATGTCCACGTTGCCAAAGTTCAGTTCCATTCAAAGCAATGTCCATGATGCAATTCAAGGTGTCAACAATGCAATTCAACGTGTCAACAATCAATTCAAAATCAACTAAGTGCGTCCCTGTAATCACCTAACAACACGTTCAAGGTGCCATCAATATATTCTTAGCAAATTCAATTCGGCCTTACCAAGACTCGTGACTCATCATTATATCAACATCAAAAGCATGACTCATCATGACAAGCAGGACAACTCATCAGAGCAATAATTCAGGAATACTGTTCACGACAGCCTATCTAAATACTGTTCGGGACAGCTCATCGGAGCAATAATTCAAGAATACTGTTCACGATAGCTTATCTAAACACTGTTTGGGACAGCTCATCAAAGCAATTATTCAAGATTAATATTCAAGACAGCTCATCAGGACAATAATTCAAGAACAGCCCAAGGTCCATTATTACTCAATACTGTTTCACTTTTGAAGTGGCTCCAGTCCAAGTTGAACACGAAGGACCATAATTCAAGATTGTCGGCAGACATTATCAGCACAAGATTCCATCATTACCATCCACTTGTACACATTTAATTCCATAATGCATTCTATAGATAGATACTTCATAGCGTTGTATTAGGCAACGTCTAATTTGCAAGATCAGGTGATCGACAAGATCATCAAATCACTACAAACCCTTGTCAACCTACTCCTTCTCTCAAATAGCCTTCTCCATATTCCTTGTACTCCAAGAGCTTCGATTCAAATCCTTGTATCAGGTTTTATCAATTCAAATCAAAGTAAGTTTTTGTTCATCTGTTTTGTTAATTTCAATTTCGTATTTCCAATTTCGTTTTAATTATCATTTCAAAATTATACTTTGCATAATATCAATTTGCTACTCCGCTCCAATGCTTGTTAATCCCACATCTAGGCCTCAACTATTACCCGCCTAGGTCGACCCACCTTGGTCGATCTTGCTCCTCCTGGTATTCCAAGTTCAATTCAAAGCTCAATTCAAAGCAATGTCCACGTTGCCAAATTCAGTTCAATTCAAAGCAATTCGACTCAAAGCAATGTCCCAATTTCAGTTCCATTCAGAGCGATGTCCATGATGCAATTCAAGGTGTCAACAATGCAATTCAACGTGTCAATAATCAATTCAAGATCAATTAAGGGCATCCCTGTAATCACCTAACAATACGTTCAAGGTGGCATCAACATGTTCTTAGCAAATTCAATTCAGCCTTATCGTGACGCATGACTCATGACTCATCATCATATCAACGTCAAAGACATGACTCATCATGACAAGCAGGACAGCTCATCAGAGCAATAATTCAAGAATACTGTTCACGAAAGCCTATCTAAACACTGTTCGGGACAGCTCATCAGAGCAATGACTCAAGAATACTGTTTTCACGTCAGCTTATCTAAGCACTGTTTGGGACAGCTCATCAAAGCAATCATTCAAGTTTACTGTTCAAGACAGCTCATCAGGACAATAATTCGAGAACAGTCAAAGGCCCATTACTACTCAATACTGTTTCACTTTTGACGTAGTTCCAGTCCAAGTTCGACACGAGGCATCAATAATTCAAGATTGTCGACAGACGTCATCAGCACAAGATTCCATCTTTACCGTCCGCTTGTACACATTTAATTCCATAATGTGTTCTATAAATAGATACTCCATGGCGTTGTATTAGGCATCATCTAATTTGTAAGATCAGGTGATCGACAAGATTATCAAATCACTACAAACCCTTCTCAACCTACTCCTTCTCTTAAATAGCCTTCCCCATATTCCTTGTACTGCTGGAGCTTCGATTCAAATCCTCATATCAAGTTTTATTAGTTCAAACAAAAGTAAGTTTTTACTCATCTGTTTTGTTAATTTCAATTTTATTATTTCTAATTTTGTTTTAATTATCATTTCAAAATTATACTTTATATAATATCAATTTGCTACTCTGCTCCCCTGCTTGTTAATCCCACATCTAGGCCTCAACTATAACCCGCCTAGGTCGACTTGCCTAGGTTGATCTTGCTCCTCCTGGTATCCCAAGTTCAATTCAAAGTTCAATTCAAAGCAATGTCCACGTTGCCAAACTTAGTTCAATTCAAAGCAATTCGATTTAAAGTAATGTCCAAAGTTCAGTTCCATTCAAAGCAATGTCCATGATGCAATTCAAGGTGTCAACAATGTAATTCAACGTGTCAACAATCAATTCAAGATCAATTAAGGGCATCCCTGTAATCACCTAACAGTACGTTCAAGGTGCCATTAACATGTTCCTAGCAAATTCAATTCGACCTTACCAAGACTCATGACTCATCATCATATCAACATCAAAGGCATGACTCATCATGACAAGTACGATAGTTTATCAGAGCAATAATTTAAGAATACTGTTCACGATAGCCTATCTAAACACTGTTAGGGATAGCTCATCAGAGCAAAAATTCAAGAATACTGTTCACAATAGCTTATCTAAACACTGTTTGGGACAACTCATCAAAGCAATTATTCAAGATTACTGTTCAAGACAGCTCATCAGGATAATAATTCAAGAACAGTCCAAGGTCCATTATTACTCAATACTGTTTCACTTTTGACGTGGCTCCAGTCCAAGTTCAATATGAAGAACCATGATTCAACATTATCGGCCGACGTTATCAGCACAGGATTCCATCTTTACCGTCCACTTGTACACATTTAATTCCATAATGCATTCTATAGATAGATACTCCATAGCGTTGTATTAGGTATAATCTAATTTGCAAGATCAGGTGATCGACAAGATCCTCAAATCACTGCAAACCCTTCTCAACCTACTCCTTCTCTCAAATAGCCTTCTCCATATTCCTTGTACTCCAAGAGCTTCGATTCAAATCCTTGTATCAAGTTTTATCAATTCAAATCAAAGTAAGTTTTTGTTCATCTGTTTTGTTAATTTCAGTTTCGCTATTTCCAATTTCGTTTTAATTGTCACTTCAAAGTTATACTTTGCATAATATCAATTTTCTACTCCGCCCCAATGCTTGCTAGTCCCACATCTAGGCCTCAACTATTACCTGCCTAGGTCGACCCACCTAGGTCGATCCTTCTCCTCCTGGTATCCCAAGTTCAATTCAAAGCTCAATTCAAAGCAATGTCCACGTTGCCAAATTCAGTTCAATTCAAAGCAATTCGACTCAAAGCAATGTCCCAATTTCAGTTCCATTCAAAGCAATGTCCATGATGCAATTCAAGGTGTCAACAATGCAATTGAACGTGTCAACAATCAATTCAACATCAATTAAGGGCATCCCTGCAATCACCTAACAATACGTTCAACGTGCCATTAATATGTTCTTAGCAAATTCAATTCACCCTTATCGTGACTCATGACTCATGACTCATCATCATATCAACGTCAAAGACATGACACATCATGACAAGCAGGACAGCTCATCAGAGAAATTATTCAAGAATACTGTTCACGACAGCCTATCTAAACACAGTTCGGGACAGCTCATCAGAGCAATAATTCAAGAATACTGTTCACGACAGCTTATCTAAACACTGTTTGGGACAGCTCATCAAAGCAATTATTCAAGATTACTGTTCAAGACAGCTCATCATGACAATAATTCAAGAACAGTCCAAGGTCCATTATTACTCAATACTGTTTCACTTTTGACGTGGTTCCAGTCCAAGTTCGATACGAGGCATCAATAATTCAAGATTGTCGGCAGACGTTATCAGCACCAGATTCCATCTTTACCGTCAACTTGTACACATTTAATTCCATAATGTGTTCTATAAATAGATACTCCATAGCGTTGTATTAGGCATCCTCTAATTTGCAAGATCAGGTGATCGATAAGATCATCAAATCACTACAAGCCCTTCTCAACCCACTCCTTCTCTCAAATAGTCTTCCCCATATTCCTTGCACTCTAAGGGCTTCGATTCAAATTCTTATATCAAGTTTTATCAATTCAAACCAAAGCAAGTTTTTATTCATATGTTTTTTTAATTTCAATTTCATTATTTCCAATTTCGTTTTAATTATCATTTCAAAATTATACTTTGCATAATATTAATTTGCTACTCCACTCCCCTGCTTGTTAATCCCACATCTTGGACTCAACTATTACCCGCCTAGGTCAAGCTGCCTAGGTCGATCCTACTCCGCCTGGTATCCCATGTTCAATTCAAAGTTGAATTCAAAGCAATGTCCACATTGCCAAATTCAGTTCAATTCAAAGCAATTCAATTCGAAGCAATGTTTCAAGTTCAGTTCCATTCAAAGCAATGTCCATGATGCAATTCAAGATGTCAACAATGCAATTCAACGTGTCAACAATCATTTGAAGATCAAATAAGTGCATCCCTGCAATCACCTAACAATACGTTCACGGTGCCATCAATATGTTTATAGCAAATTCAATTCGGCCTTATCAAGACTCATGACTCATGACTCATCATCATATCAACATCAAAGGCATGACTCATCACGACAAGCAGGACAGCTCATCAGAGCAACAATTCAAGAATACTATTCACGATAGCCTATCTAAACACTATTTGGGACAGCTCATCAGAACAATAATTCAAGAATACTGTTCACGATGGCTTATCTAAACGCTATTTGGGACAGCTCATCAAAGCAATTATTCAGGAACACTGTTCAAGACAGCTCATCAGGACGATAATTCACGAACAGTCCAAGGTCCATTATTACTCAATACTGTTTCACTTTTGACGTAGTTCTAGTCCAAGTTCAACACGAAGCATCAATAATTCAAGATTGTCGGCAGACGTTATCAGCACAAGATTCCATCTTTACCGTCCACTTGTACATATTTTAATTCCATAATGTATTATATAAATAGATACTCTATCGCGTTGTATTAGGCATCATGTAATTTGCTAGATCAGGTGATCGACAAGATCGTCAAATCACTACAAATCCTTCTCAACCTACTCCTTCTCTCAAATAGCCTTCTCCATATTCCTTGTAGTCTAAGAGCTTCGATTCAAATTCTTGTATCAAGTTTTATCAATTCAAACCAAAGTAAGTTTTTATTCATCTGTTTTATTAATTTCAATTTTGTTATTTCCAATTTCGTTTTAATTATCATTTCAAAATTGTCCTTTGTATAATATCAATTTGCTACTCCACTTCCCTACTTGTTAATCCCACATCTAGGCGTCAACTATTGCCTGCCGAGGTCGAGCCGCCTAGGCCGATCCTACTCCGCCTGGTATCCTAAGTTCAATTCAAAGTCCAATTCAAAGCATTGTCCACATTGCCAAATTCAGTTCAATTCAAAGCAATTCAATTCCAAGCAAGGTCCCAAGTTCAGTTCCATTCAAAGCAATGTCCATGATGCAATTCAACGTGTCAACAATGCAATTCAACGTGTCAACAATCATGTCAAGATCAATTAAGTGCATCCCTGTCATCACCTAATAATACGTTCACGGTGCCATCAATATGTTCTTAGCAAATTCAATTCGGCCCTATCAAGACTCATGATTCATCATCATATCAACATCAAAGGCATGACACATCCCGACAAGCAGGACAGCTCATCAGAGCAATAATTCAAGAATACTGTTCACGACAGCCTACCTAAACACTGTTTGGGACAGCTCATCAGAACAATAATTCAAGAATACTGTTCACGACAGCTTATCTAAACACTGTTCGGGACAGATCATCAAAGCAATTATTCAAGAACACTGTTTAAGACAGCTCATCAGGACAATAGTTCAAGAACAGTCCAAGGTCCATTATTACTCAATACTGTTTCACTTTTGACGTAGTTCTAATCCAAGTTCAACATGAAGCATCAATAATTCAAGATTATCGGCAGACATTATCAGCACAAGATTCCATCTTTACTGTCTACTTGTACATATTTAATCCCATAATGTGTTCTATAAATAGATACTCCATAGCGTTATGTTCGGCATCATCTAATTTGTAAGATCAGGTGATCGACAAGATCTTCAAATCATTATAAACCCTTCTCAACCTACTCCTTCTCCCAAATAGCTTTCTCCATATTCCTTGTACTCCAACAGCTTCGATTCAAATCCTTGTTTCAAGTTTTATCAATTCAAATCAAAGTAAGTTTTTATTCATCTGTTTTGTTAATTTCAATTTCGTTATTTCCGATTTCGTTTTAATTATCATTTCAAAATTATACTTTGCATAATCTCAATTTGCTACTCAGCTCCCCTGCTTGTTAATCCCACATCTAGGCCTCAACTATTACCCGCCTAGGTTGACCCACCTAGGTTGATCTTGCTCCTCCGGGTATCCCAAGTTCAATTCAAAGCAATGTCCACGTTGCCAAACTCAGTTCAATTCAAAGCAATTCGACTCAAAGCAATGTCCCAATTTCAGTTCCATTCAAAGTAATGTCCATGATGCAATTCAAGGTGTCAACAATGCAATTCAGCGTGTCAACAATCAATTCAAGATCAATTAAGGGCATCCCTGCAATCACCTAACAATACGTTCAAGGTGCCATCAATATGTTCTTAGCAAATTCAATTCAGCCTTATGATGACTCATAACTCATCATCATATCAACGCCAAAGGCATGACTCATCATGACAAGCAGGACAGCTCATCAGAGCAATAATTCAAGAATACTGTTCACGACAGCCTATCTAAACACTGTTCGGGACAGCTCATAAGAGCAATAACTCAAGAATACTGTTCACGACAGCTTATCTAAACACTGTTTGGGACAGCTCATCAAAGCAATTATTCAAGATTACTGTTCAAGACAGCTCATCAGGACAATAATTCAAGAATAGTCCAAGGTCCATTATTACTCAATACTGTTTCACTTTTGACGTGGTTCCAGTCTAAGTTCGACACGAGGCATCAATAATTCAAGATTGTCGGCAGACGTTATCAGCACAAGATTCCATCTTTACCGTCCACTTGTACACATTTAATTTCATAATGTATTCCATAAGTAGATACTCTATAGCGTTGTATTGGGTATCATGTAATTTGCAAGATCAGGTGATCGACAAGACCATCAAATCACTACAAAGCCTTCTCAACCCACTCCTTCTCTCAAATAGTCTTCCCCATATTCCTTGCAATCTAAGAGCTTCGATTCAAATTATTATATCAAGTTTTATCAATTCAAACCAAAAGTAAGTTTTTATTCATCTGTTCTTTAAATTTCAATTTTGTTATTTCCAATTTCATTTTAATTATCATTTCAAAATTATACTTTGCATAATATTAATTTGCTACTCCACTCCCCTGCTTGTTAATCGCACATCTAGGCCTCAACTATTACCCGCCTAGGTCAAGCCGCCGCTTGGTATCCCAAGTTCAATTCAAAGTTAAATTCAAAGCAATGTCCACATTGCCAAATTAAGTTCAGTTCAAAGCAATTCAATTCGAAGCAATGTCCTAAGTTCAGTTCGATTCAAAGCAATGTCCATGATGCAATTCAAGGTGTGAACAATGCAATTCAACGTGTCAACAATCATTTCAAGATCAAATAAGTGCGTCCCTGCAATCACCTAACAATACGTTCACGGTGCCATCAATATGTTCTTAGCAAATTCAATTCGGCCTCATCAAGACTCATGACTCATCATCATATCAACATCAAAGGCATGACTCATCACGACAAGCAGGACAGCTCATCAGAGCAATAATTCAAGAATACTATTCACGATAGCCTATCTAAACACTGTTTAGGACAGCCCATCAGGATAATAATTCAAGAATACTGCTCACGACAGCTTATCTAAACGCTGTTCGGGACAGCTCATCAAAGCAATTATTCAGGAACACTGCTCAAGACAGCTCATCAAGACGATAATTCACGAACAGTCCAAGGTCCATTATTACTCAACACTGTTTCACTTTTAACGTGATTCTAGTCCAAGTTCAACACGAAGCACCAATAAATCAAGATTGTCGGCAGACGTTATGAGCACAAGATTCCATTTTTACCGTCCACTTGTACACATTTAATTCCATAATGTGTTCTAAAAATAGATACTCCATAGCGTTGTATTAAGCATCATCTAATTTGCAAGATAAGGTGATCTACAAGATCATCAAATCACTATAAACCCTTCTCAACCTACTCCTCCTCTTAAATAGCCTTCTCCATATTCCTTGTACTCCAAGAGTCTCAATTCAAATTCTTGTGTCCAATTTTATCAATTCAAATCAAAGTAAGTTTTTGTTTATTTTTTTTGTTAATTTCAATTTCGTTATTTCCAATTTCGTTTTAATTATCATTTCGAAATTATACTTTGCACAATATCAATTTGCTACTCTGCTCCCCTGCATGTTAATCCCACATCTAGGCCCCAACTATTACTCGCCTAGGTCGACCCGCCTAGGTCGATCCTGCTCCTCCTGGTATCCCAAGTTTAATTCAAAGTTCAATTCCAAGCAATGTTCATGTTGCCAAATTCAATTCAATTCAAAGCAATTCAATTCAAAGCAATGTCCCAAGTTCAGTTCCATTCAAAGCAATGTCCATGATGCAATTTAAGGTGTCAACAATGCAATTCAACGTGTTAATAATCAATTCAAGATCAATTAAGTGCATCCCTGTGATCACCTAACCATACGTTCAAGGTGCCATCAATATGTTCTTAGCAAATTCAATTCGGCCTCATCAAGACTCATGAATCATCATCATATCAACATCAAAGGCATGACTCATCGTGACAAGCAGGACAGCTCATCAGAGCAATAATTCAAGAATACTGTTCGCGACAGCCTATCTAAACACAGTTCGGGACAGCTCATCAGAGCAATAACTCAAGAATACTGTTCACGACAGCTTCTCTAAGCACTGTTTCAGACAGCTCATCAAAGCAATTATTCAAGATTACTGTTCAAGACAGCTGATCAGGACAATAATTCAAGAACAGTCCAAGGTCCATTATTACTCAATACTGTTTCACTTTTGACGTGGCTCCAATCCAAGTTCAACACGAAGAACCATAATTCAAGATTGTCGGCAGACGTTATCAGCACACGATTCCATAATGCATTCTATAGATAGATACTCCATAGCGTTGTATTAGGCATCATATAATTTGCAAGATCAGGTGATCGACAAGATCATCAAATCACTACAAACCCTTCTCAACCTACTCCTTCTCTCACATAGCCTTCTCCATATTCCTAGTACTTTAAGAGCTTCGATTCAAATCCTTGTACCAAGTTTTGTCAACTCAAATCAAAGTAAGTTTTTGTTCATCTGTTTTGTTAATTTCAATTTCGCTATTTCCAATTTCGTTTTAATTATCATTTCAAAATTATACTTTGCATAATATCAATTTGCTACTCCGCTCCAATGCTTGTTAATCTCACATCTAGGCCTCAACTATTACCCACCTAGGTCGACCCACCTAGGTCGATCCTGCTCCTCCTGGTATCCCAAGTTCAATTCAAAGCTCAATTCAAAGCAATTTTCGCGTTGCCAAATTTAGTTCAATTCAAAGCAATTCGACTCAAAGCAATGTCCCAATTTCAGTTCCACTCAAAGCAATGTCCATGATGCAATTCAAGGTGTCAACAATGCAACTCAACGTGTCAATAATCAATTCAAGATCAATAATTCAAGATTGTCGGCAGACGTTATCAGCACAAGATTCTATCTTTACCGTCCGTTTGTGCACATTTAATTCCATAATGTGTTCTATAAATAGATATTCCATAGTGTTGTATTAGGCATCATATAATTTGCAAGATCAGGTGATCGATAAGATCATCAAATCACTACAAACCCTTCTCAACCTACTCCTTCTCTCAAATAGCCTTCTCCATATTCTTGTACTCCAAGATCTTCGATTCAAATTCTTGTATCAAGTTTTATCAATTCAAACCAAAGTAAGTTTTTATTCATCTGTTTTATTAATTTCAATTTCGTTATTTCCAATTTCGTTAATTTACTACTCCACTTCCCTACTTGTTAATCCCACATCTAGGCGTCAACTATTACCTGCCGAGGTCGAGCAGCCTAGGTCGATCCTACTCTGCCTGGTATCCCAAGTTCAATTCAAAGTCCAATTCAAAGCATTGTCCACATTGCCAAATTCAGTTCAATTCAAAGCAATGTCCCAAGTTCAGTTCCATTCAAAGCAATGTCCATGATGCAATTCAAGGTCTCAATAATGCATTTCAACGTGTCAACAATCATTTCAAGATCAATTAAGTGCATCCCTGTAATCACCTAACAATACGTTCGCGGCGCCATCAATATGTTCTTAGCAAATTCAATTCGGCCTTATTAAGACTCATGACTCATCATCATATCAACATCAAAGGCATGACTCATCACGATAAGCAGGACAGCTCATCAGAGCAATAATTCAAGAATACTGTTCATGACAGCCTATCTAAACACTGTTCGGGACAGCTCATCAGAACAATAATTCAAGAATACTGTTCACGACAGCTTATCTAAACACTGTTCGGGACAGCTCATCAGAACAATAATTCAAGAATACTGTTCACGACAGCTTATCTAAACATTGTTCGGGACAGCTCATCAAAGCAATTATTCAAGAACATTGTTCAAGACAGCTCATCAGGACAATAGTTCAAGAACAGTCCAAGGTCCATTATTACTCAATACTGTTTCACTTTTGACGTAGTTCTAGTCCAAGTTCAACACGAAGCATCAATAATTCAAGATTGTCGGCAGACGTTATCAGCACAAGATTCCACCTTTACCGTCCGCTTGTACACATTTAATTCCATAATGTGTTCTATAAATAGATACTCCATAGCGTTATGTTCGGCATGATCTAATTTGTAAGATCAGGTGATCGACAAGATCTTCAAATCACTATAAACCCTTCTCAACCTACTCCTTCTCTCAAATATCTTTCTCCATATTCCTTGTACTCCAACAGCATCGATTCAAATCCTTGTATCAAGTTTTATTAATTCAAATCAAAGTAAGTTTTTATTCATCTGTTTTGTTAATTTCAATTTTGTTATTTCCAATTTCGTTTTAATTATCATTTCAAAATTATACTTCGCATAATCTCAATTTGCTACTCAGCTCCCTGCCTGTTAATCCCACATCTAGGCCTCAACTATTACCCGCTTAGGTCGACCCACCTAGGTCGATCCTGCGCCTCCTAGTATCCCAAGTTCAATTCAAAGTTCAATTCAAGGCAATGTCCACGTTATCAAATTTAGTTCAATTCAAAGTAATTCAATTCAAAGCAATGTCCCAAGTTCAGTTCCATTCAAAGCAATGTCCATAATGCTATTCAAGGTGTCAACAATGCAATTCAATGTGTCAACAATAAATTCAAGATTAATTAAGTACATCCCTACAATCACCTAACAATACATTCAAGGTGACATCAATATGTTCTTAGCAAATTCAATTCGGCCTTATCAGGACTCATGACTCGTCATCATATCAACATCAAAGGCATGACTCATCATGACAAGCAGGACAGCTCATCAGAGCAATAATTCAAGAATACTATTCACGACAGCCAATCTAAATACTGTTCGGGACATCTTATCAGAGCAATAATTCAAGAATACTGTTCACGACAGCTTATTTGAACACTGTTTGGGACAACTCATCAAAGCAATTATTCAAGATTACTGTTCAGGACAGCTCATCAGGACAATAATTTAAGGACAGTCCAAGGTCCATTATTACTCAATACTGTTTCACTTTTGACATAGTTTCAGTCAAAGTTTAACGCGAAGAACCATAATTTAAGATTGTCGACCAACGTTATCAGCACAAGATTTCATCTTTACCGTCCACTTGTGCATATTTAATTCCATAATGTATTCTATAAATAGATACTCCATAGCATTGTATTAGGCATCATCTAATTTGCAAGATCAAGTGATCGACGAGATCATCAAATCGCTACAAACCCTTCTCAACCTACTCCTTATCTCAAATAGCCTTCCCCATATTCCTTGTATTCCAAAGGCTTCGATTCAAATGCTTGCATCAAGTTTTATCAACTCAAATCAAAGTAAGTTTTTGTTCATCTATTTTGTTAATTTCAATTTTGTTATTTCCAATTTCGTTTAATTATCATTTCAAAATTATACTTCGCATAATCTCAGTTTACTACTCAGCTCCCCTGCCTGTTAATCCCACATCTAGGCCTTAACTATTACCCGCCTAGGTCAACCCACCTAGGTCGATCCTGCGCCTCCTAGTATCCCAAGTTCAATTCAAAGTTCAATTCAAGGCAATGTCCATGCTATCAAATTTAGTTCAATTCAAAGTAATTCAATTCAAAGCAATGTCCCAAGTTCAGTTCCATTCAAAGCAATGTCCATAATGCTATTCAAGGCATCAACAATGCAATTCAACATGTCAACAATCAATTCAAGATCAATTAAGTGCATCCCTACAATCACCTAACAATCCGTTCAAGGTGCCATCAATATGTTCTTAGCAAATTCAATTCGGCCTTATCAGGACTCATGACTCGTCATCATATCAACATCAAAGGCATGACTCATGATGACAAGCAGGACAGCTCATCAGAGCAATAATTCAAGAATACTGTTTACGACAGCCTATCTAAACGCGGTTTGGGACAACTCATTAGAACAATAATTCAAGAATGCTGTTCACGACAGCTAATCCAAAGCCTGTTCGGGACAGCTCATCAAAGCAATTATTCAGGAACACTATTTAAGACAGCTCATCAGGACGATAATTCAATAATAGTCCAATTTCCATTATTACTCAATACTGTTTCACTTCTGATGTCGTTCTAGTCCAAGATCAACATGAAGCATCAATAATTCAAGATTGACGGCAGACGTTATCAGTACAAGTTCTATCTTTACCGTCCGCTTGTACACATTTAATTCCATAATGTATTCTATAAATAGATTCTCCATAGCGTTGTATTAGGCATCATCTAATTTGCAAGATCAGGTGATCAACAAGATCGTCAAATCACCATAAACCCTTCTCAACCTACTCCTTCTCTCAAATAGCCCTCTCTATACTTCTTGTACTCCAAGAGCTTCAATTCAAATCCTTGTATCAAGTTTTATTTATTCAAATCAAAGTAAGTTTGTATTCATCTGCATTGTTAATTTAAATTTCGTTATTTCTAATTGCATTTTAATTATCATTTCAAAATTATGCTTTGTATAATATCAATTTGCTACTCCACTCCCCTGCTTGTTAATCCCACATCTAGGCCTCAACTATTACCTGCCTAGGTGGAGCCGCCTAGGTCGATCCTACTCCGCCTGGTATCCTAAGTTCAATTCAAAGTTCAATTCAAAGTAATGTCCACATTGCCAAATTCAGCTGACTTCAGCGCAATTCAATTCAAAGCAATGTCCCAAGTTCGGTTCCATTCAAAGCAACGTCCATGATGCAATTCAAGGTATCAACAATGCAATTCAAAGTGTCAACAATCACTTCAAGATCAATTAAGTGCATCCCTGCAATCACCTAACAATACGTTCACGGTGCCATCAATATGTTCTTAGCAAATTCAATTCGGCCTTATCAAGACTCATGACTCATCATCGTATCAACATCAAAGGCATGACTCATGACGACAATAATTCAAGAATACTGTTCACGATAGCCTATCTAAACGCGGTTTGGGACAGCTCATCAGAACAATAATTCAAGAATACTGTTCACGACAGCTTATCTAAACCCTCTTCGGGACAGCTCATCAAAGCAATTATTCAGGAACACTGTTCAAGACAGCTCATCAGGACGATAATTCAAGAACAGTCCAAGGTCCATTATTACTCACTATTGTTTCACTTTTGATGTGGTTCTAGTCCAAGATCAAGACGAAGCATCAATAATTCAAGATTGACGGCAGACGTTATTAGCACAAGATTCTATCTTTACCGTCCACCTGTACACATTTAATTCCATAATGTGTTCTACAAATGGATTCTCCATAGCATTGTATTAGGCATCATCTAATTTGTAAGATCAGGTGATCGACAAGATCATCAAATCACTATAAACCCTTCTCAACCTACTCCTTCTCTCAAATAGCCTTCTCTATACTCCTTGTACTCCAAGAGCTTCAATTCAAATCCTTGTATCAAGTTTTATCAATTCAAATCAAAGTGAGTTTTTATTCATCTGTATTGTTAATTTAAATTTCGTTATTTCCAATTAAATTTTAATTATCATTTCAAAATTATACTTTGCATAATATCAATTTGCTACTCCGCTCCCCTGCTTGTTAATCCCACATCTAGGCCTCAACTATTACCCACCTAGGTGGAGCCGCCTAGGTCGATCCTACTCCGCCTGGTATCCCAAGTTCAATTCAAAGTTCAATTCAAAGCAATGTCCACATTGCCAAATTCAATTGAATTCAAAGCAATTCAATTCAAAACAATGTCCCAAGTTTAATTCCATTCAAAGAAATGTCCATGATACAATTCAAGGTGTCAACAATGTAATTCAATGTGTCAACAATCACCTAACAATACGTTCACGGTGCCATCAATATGTTCTCAGCAAATTCAATTCGGCCTTATCAAGACTCATGACTCATCATCATGTCAACATCAAAGGCATGACTCATCACGACAAGCAGGACAGCTCATCAGAGCAATAATTCAAGAATACTGTTCACGACAGCCTATCTAAACATTGTTTGGGATAGCTCATCAGAGCAATAGTTCAAGAATACTGTTCACGATGGCTTATCTAAACACTGTTCGGGATAGCTCATCAAAGCAATTATTTAAGAACACAGTTCAAGACAGCTCATCAGGATAATAATTCAAGAACAGTCCAAGGTCCATTATTACTCAATACTATTTCACTTTTGACGTAGTTCTAGTCCAAGTTAAACACGAAGCATCAATAATTCAATATGGTCGGCAGACGTTATTAGCCCAAGATTCCATCTTTACCGTCCACTTGTACACATTTAATTTCATAATGTATTCTATAAATAGATACTCTACAGTGTTGTATTAGGCATCATGTAATTTGCAAGATCAGGTGATCGACAACATCATCAAATCACTACAAACCCTTCTCAACCTATTCCTTCTCTCAAATAGCCTTCTCCATATTCCTTGTGCTCTAAGAGCTTCGATTCAAATTCCTATATCAAGTTTTATCAATTCAAACCAAAGTAAGTTTTCATTCATTTGTTTTGTTAATTTCAATTTCGTTATTTTCAATTTCGTCTTAATTATCATTTCAAAAGTGTACTTCGCAGAATATCAATTTGCTACTCCACTCCCCTGCTTGTTAATCCCACATCTAGGCCTCAACTATTACCCACCTAGGTCGAGTCGCCTAGGTCGATCCTGCTCCGCCTGGTATCCTAAGTTCAATTCAAAGTTCAATTCAAAGTTCAATTCAAAGCAATGTCCACGTTGCCAAATTCAGTCCAATTAAAAGCAATCCAATTCAAAGCAATGTCCCAAGTTCAGTTCCATTCAAAGCAATGTCTACGATGCAATTCAAGGTGTCAACAACGCAATTCAACATGTCAACAATCAATTCAAGATCAATTATATGCATCCCTGTAATCACCTAACAATGCGTTCAAGGTGCCATCAATATGTCCTTAGCAAATTCAATTCGTCCTTATCAAGACTCATGACTCGTCATCATATCAACATCAAAGGCATAACTCATCATGACAAGCAGGACAACTTATCAGAGCAATAATTTAAGAATACTGTTCACGACAGCCTATCTAAACACTGTTCAGGATAGCTCATCAAAGCAATAATTTAAGAATACTGTTCACAACGGCTTATCTAGATACTGTTATGGACAGCTCATCAAAGCAATTATTCAAGATTACTGTTCAAGATAGTTCATCAGGACAATAATTCAAGAACAGTCCAAGGTCCCTTATTACGCAATACTGTTTCACTTTTGACGTAGTTCCAGTCCAAGTTCAACATGAAGAACCATAATTCAAGATTGTCGGCAGATATTATCAGCACAAGATTCCATCTTTACTGTCCACTTATACACATTTAATTCCATAATTTATTCTATAGATAGATACTCTATAGCATCATCTAATTTGCAAGATCAGGTGATCGACGAGATCATAAATCACTACAAAGCCTTCTCAACCTATTCCTTCTCTCAAATAGCCTTCTCCATATTCCTTGTACTCTAAGTGCTTCGATTCAAATTCTTGTGTCAAGTTTTATCAATTCAAATCAAATTAAGTTTTTGTTCATCTGTTTTGTTAATTTCAATTTTGCGATTTCCAATTTCGTTTTAATTATCATTTTAAAATTATACTTTGCATAATATCAATTTACTACTCCGCTCCCCTGCTTGTTAATCCCACATCTAGGCCTCAACTATTACCCGCCTAGGTCGACCCACCTAGGTCGATCCTGCTCCACCTGGTATCCCATGTTCAATTCAAAGCTCAATTCAAAGCAATGTCCACGTTGCCAAATTCAGTTCAGTTCAAAGCAATTCGATTCAAAGCAATGTCCCAATTTCAGTTCCATACAAAGTAATGTCCATGATGCAATTCAAGGTGTCAACAATGCAATTCAACATGTCAACAATCAATTCAAGATCAATTAAGGGCATCCCTGTAATCACCTAACAATACATTCAAGGTTCCATCAATATGTTCTTAGCAAATTCAATTCAGCCTTATCATGACTCATGACTCATCATCATATCAATGCCAAAGGCATGACCCATCATGACAAGCAGGACGGCTCATCAGAGCAATAATTCAAGAATACTATTCACGACAGCATATCTAAATACTGTTCGGGACAGCTCATCAGAGCAATAACTCAAGAATACTATTCACGACAGCTTATCTAAACACTGTTTGGGACAGCTCATCAAAGCAATTATTCAATATTACTATTCAAGACAGCTCATCTGGACCATAATTCAAGAATAGTCCAAGGTCCATTATTACTCAATATTGTGTCACTTTTGATGTGGTTTCAGTCCAGGCTTGTTGATTTAGAGAGTACACAACCACAAGAGGGGGGCGAATTATGGTGTCCGATTTTCGTAAGTTGTTGGCAAACAGTCTTAGGCCCTGTTCGCACAGGTTGTTCCTGAGATAAGCAGAAGCGAAAATCCAACAAAATTGAATGTGGAAATAATGGACACAGGATTTTTACGTGGAAAACACCTCTAGCCCAACTGAGGTGAAAAACCACGACCTACCTCGTGTAGGATTTAAACACTTCACTAAACGGGCTAATCACGTTACAATAGTAACACACCTTGTTACAAATTGCAACCCACGTAACCGTCTTTCCTAAGACAGGTTACCCCACATCCAAAATCCCCGTGATTTGGACACACACTCAACTCACTTTTGTGAAAGAAGAATATAAAGAAAAACACCATATTACAATTTTTCTCAACTAAGCTAATATAGGGTATAATGAAGTCCTAGTATGCCAACTTTGAAAGCTCAAATAACTCACTTACTAGACACGGTTTTCTTTTGAAACTTTTAAGCTCATGAACACTGAATTTTTGCCTTTGAAAACCGATGCTTCTATCGTTCTAAGAAGCGACTTTATATAGTGCTTGGAAAAACAATTCCTCAAATTTTTGGAAACTAAAATCCCTAAAGAATATAGAATTCTTTAGCCACAAGGGATGAGGAAACATGAGCTGGAAACACTTCCTAAACCGTGTGCATAAGGCGGTGATTCTCAGCAACTAGCCCATGTTTTTCTCAACAACCTTATCCACTTGCCAAAAATTGGATATTCTTTTTATTCAAAAAGATTTTGTAAATCCCCTTAGATTTTAATAACCGTTTTTAGGGTAAGGGGTAAGATACTCCATAGAAAAATCTTTCTTGCAAATCTTGGAGAAGCTGCTCAAAATCCAAAAGATAAAAACGTGAAAAATTGTTTTTCGCAGCTTATTCTGGAAACACCCCGAGCGTCCTGTTTCCAGAATTGTTTCGAAGGGTGATCCGAAATATTTTCCCAAAAAAAAACAAAACCGTTTCAAGTAAGTGATAAGTTAAGACTTTCTGATTGGCATATTAACAAGAGTCTAAAAATATAAAACCAAATTAAATCAAGACATCTTGTTGTAACCACTAGTCACCTTGTAGAAAGACGAATTTGCTGCAAACACTTCACAGAATCTGTTTCTCACGGCTGCACTTATATCCTGTGCTTCAAACACTTCGCAGAACCTGTTCTTCACGGCTGTTCTTGTATCGCTGACTTGAGTACCTGTTCTTGATAATCCATTAGTCAAGCAGTTTTAAGACTTGAGAACAGCAGTAAGAATCTGTTTAGAAAGCCTGTTTGGCGCAACAACAACACTTGGATTTGTTATCATCAAAACCTTATATATTCTAACAAGGCTCAACACGAGGCATCAATAATTCAAGATTGTCGGCAGATGTTATCAGCACAAGATTCCATCTTTACTGTCCACTTATACACATTTAATTCCATAATTCATTTTATAGATAGATACTCCATAACGTTGTATTAGGCATCATTTAATTTACAAGATCAGGTGATCGATAAGATCATCAAATCACTACAAACCCTTCTCAACCTACTCCTTCTCTCAAATAGCCTTCTCCATATTCCTTGTACTCCAAGAGCTTCGATTCAAATTCTTGTATCAAGTTTTATCAATTCAAACCAAAGTAAGTCTTTATTCATTTGTTTTATTAATTTCAATTTCGTTATCTCCAATTTCATTTTAATTATCATTTCAAAATTATCTTTTACATAATATCAATTTGCTACTCCACTTCCCTACTTGTTAATCCCATATCTAGGCATCAACTATTACCTGCCGAGGTCGAGCCGCCTAGGTCGATCCTACTCCGCCTGGTATCCCAAGTTCAATTCAATGTCCAATTCAAAGCATTGTCCACATTGCCAAATTCAGTTCAATTCAAAGCAATTCAATTCAAAGGAATGTCCCAAGTTCAGTTCCATTCAAAGCAATGTCCATGATGCAATTCAAAGTGTCAACAATGCAATTGAACGTGTCAACAATCATTTCAAGATCAATTAAGTGCATCCCTGTAATCACCTAACAATACGTTCACGGTGCCATCAATATGTTCTTAGCAAATTCAATTCGGCCTTATTAAGACTCATGACTCATCATCATCTCAACATCAAAGGCATGACTCATCACGACAAGCAGGACAGCTCATCAGAGTAATAATTCAAGAATACTGTTCGCGACAACCTAGCTAAACACTGTTCGGGACAGCTCATTAGAACAATAATTCAAGAATACTGTTCACGACAGCTTATCTAAACACTGTTCGGGACAGCTCATCAAAGCAGTTATTCAAGAACACTGTTCAAGACAGCTTATGAGGACAATAGTTCAAGAACAGTCCAAGGTCCATTATTACTCAATACTGTTTCACTTTTGACGTAGTTCTAGTCCAAGTTCAACACGAAGCATCAATAATTCAAGATTGTCGGAAGACGTTATCAGCACAAGATTCCATCTTTACCGTCCACTTGTACACATTTAATTCCATAATGTGTTCTATAAATGGATACTCCATAGCGTTATGTTCGGCATCATCTAATTTGTAAGATCAGGTGATCGACAAGATCTTCAAATCACTATAAACCCTTCTCAACCTACTCCTTCTCTCAAATAGCTTTCTCCATATTCCTAGTACTCCAAAAGCTTCGACTCAAATCCTTGTATCAAGTTTTTTCAATTCAAATCAAAATAAGTTTTTATTCATCAGTTTTGTTAATTTCAATTTCGTTATTTCCAATTTCGTTTTAATTATCATTTCAAAATTATACTTTGCATAATCTCAATTTGCTACTCAGCTCCCCTGCCTGTTAATCCCACATCTAGGCCTCAACTATTACCCGCCTAGGTCGACCCACCTAGGTTCATCCTGCGCCTCCTAGTATCACAAGTTCAATTCAAAGGTCAATTCAAGGCAATGTCCACATCATCAAATTTAGTTCAATTCAAAGTAATCCAATTCAAAGCAATGTCCCAAGTTCAGTTCCATTCAAAGCAACGTCCATAATGCTATTCAAGGCGTCAACAATGCAATTCAACCTGTCAACAATCAATTCAAGATCAATTAAGTGCATCCCTACAATCACCTAACAATACGTTCAAGGTGCCATCAATATGTTCTTAGCAAATTCAATTCAGCCGTATCAGGACTCATGACTCGTCATCACATCAACATCAAAGGCATGACTCATCATGACAAGCAGGACAGCTCATCAGAGCAATAATTCAAGAATACTGTTCACGACAGCCTAGCTAAACACTGTTCGGGACATCTCATCAGAACAATAATTCAAGATTACTGTTCAAGACAACTCATCAGGATAATAATTCAAGAACAGTCTAAGGTCCATTATTACTCAATACTGTTTCACTTTTGACATGGTTTCAATCCAAGTTCAATGCGAAGAACCATAATTTAAGATTGTCGACCAACGTTATCAGCACAAGATTCCATCTTTACCGTCCACTTGTGCACATTTAATTCCGTAATGTATTCTATAAATAGATACTCCATAGCATTGTATTAGGCATCATCTAATTTGCAAGATCGGGTGATCGACGAGATCATCAAATCATTACAAACCCTTCTCAACCTACTCCTTATCTCAAATAGCCTTCCCCATATTCCTTGTATTTCAAAAGCTTCGATTCAAATCCTTGTATCAAGTTTTATCAATTCAAATCAAAGTAAGTTTTTATTCATCTGTTTTGTTAATTTCAATTTCGTTATTTCCAATTTCGTTTTAATTATCATTTTAAAATTATACTTTGCATAATATCAATTTACTACTCCACTCCCCTGCTTGTTAATCCCACATCTAGGCCTCAACTATTACCTGCCTAGGTGGAGCCGCCTAGGTCGATCCTACTCCGGCTGGTATCCTAAGTTCAATTCAAAGTTCAATTCAAAGTAATGTCCACATTGCCAAATTCAGCTGAATTCAACGCAATTCAATTCAAAGCAACGTCCCAAGTTCGGTTCCATTCAAAGCAATGTCCATGATGCAATTCAAGGTGTCAACAATGCAATTCAACGTGTCAACAATCATTTTAAGATCAATTAAGTGCATCCTTGCAATTACCTAACAATACGTTCAGGGTGTCATCAATATGTTCTTAGCAAATTCAATTCGGCCTTATCAAGACTCATGACTGATTATCATATCAACATCAAAGGCATGACTCATGACGACGAGCAGGATAGCTCATCAGAGCAATAATTCAAGAATACTGTTCCCGACAGCCTATCTAAATACGGTTTGGGGCCGCTCATTAGAACAATAATTCAAGAATACTGTTCACGGCAGCTTATCTAAACCCTGTTCGGGACAGCTCATCAAAGCAATTATTCAGGAACACTATTCAAGATAGCTCATCAGGACGATAATTCAAGAACAGTCCAAGGTCCATTATTACTCAATACTGTTTCACTTTTGATGTGGCTCTAGTCCAAGATCAACACGAAGCATCAACAATTCAAGATTGACGGCAGACGTTATTAGTACAAGATTCCATCTTTACCGTCCACTTGTACACATTTAATTCCATAATGTGTTCTATAAATGGATTCTCCATAGCGTTGTATTAGGCATCATCTAATTTGCAAGATCAGGTGATCGACAAGATCATCAAATCACTATAAACCCTTCTCAACCTACTCCTTCTCTCAAATAGCCTTCTCTATACTCCTTGTACTCCAAGAGCTTCAATTCAAATCCCTGTATCAAGTTTTATCAATTCAAATCAAAGTAAGTTTTTATTCATCTGTACTGTTAATTTAAATTTCGTTATTTCCAATTACATTTTAATTATCACTTCAAAATTATACTTTGCATAATATCAATTTGCTACTCCACTCCCCTACTTGTTAATCCCACATCTAGGCCTCAACTATTACCCGCCTGGGTGGAGCCGCCCAGGTCGATCCGACTCCACCTGGTATCCCAAGTTCAATTCAAAGTTCAATTCAAAGCAATGTCCACATTGCCAAATTCAGTTAAATTCAAAGCAATTCAATTCAAAGCAATGTCCCAAGTTCAATTCCATTCAAAGCAATGTCCATGATGCAATTCAAGGTGTCAACAATGCAATTCAATGTGTCAGCAATCACTTCAAGATCAATTAAGTGCATCCCTGCAATCACCTAATAATATATTCGCGGTGCCATCAATATGATCTTAGCAAATTCAATTCGGCCTTATCAAGACTCATGGCTCATCATCATATCAACATCAAAGGCATGACTCATCACGACAAGCAGGACAGCTTATCAGAGCAATAATTCAAGAGTACTGTTCACGACAGCCTATCTAAACACAGTTCGGGACAGATCATTGGAGCTATAACTCAAGAATACTGTTCACGACAGCTTATCTAAACACTGTTTGGGACAGCTCATCAAAGCAATTATTCAAGATCACTATTTAAGACAGCTCATCAGGACAATAATTCAAGAGCAGTCCAAGGTCCATTATTACTCAATACTATTTCACTTTTGACGTAGTTCTAGTCCAAGTTCAACACAAAGTATCAATAATTCAAGATTGTCGGCAGACGTTATCAGTCCAAGATTCCATCTTTACCGTCCACTTGTACACATTTAATTTCATAATGTATTCTATAAATAGATACTCTATAGCGTTGTATTAGGCATCATGTAATTTGCAAGATCAGGTGATCGACAACATCATCAAATCACTACAAACCCTTTTCAACCTACTCCTTCTCACAAATAGCCTTCTCCATGTTCCTTGTACTCTAAGAGCTTCGATTTAAATTCCTGTCTCAAGTTTTATCAATTCAAACCAAAGTAAGTTTTCATTCATCTGTTTTGTTAATTTCAATTTTGTAATGTTCAGTTTCGTCTTAATTATCATTTCAAAAGTATACTTTGCAGAATATCAATTTGCTACTCCACTCTCCTACCTGTTAATCCCACATCTAGGCCTCAACTATTACCTGCTTAGGTCAAGTCGCCTAGGTCGATCCTGCTCCGCCAGGCATCCCAAGTTTAATTCAAAGTTCAATTGAAAGCAATGTCCACGTTGCCAAATTCAGTCCAATTAAAAGCAATCCAATTCAAAGCAATGTCCCAAGTTCAGTTCCATTCAAAGTAATGTCTACAATGCAATTCAAGGTGTCAACGATGCAATTCAACGTGTCAACAATCAATTCAAGATCAATTATGTGCATCCCTATAATCACCTAACAATACGTTCAAGGTGCCATCAATATGTCCTTAGCAAATTCAATTCGGCCTTATCAAGACTCATGACTCGTCATCATATCAACATCAAAGGCATAACTCATCATGGCAAGTAGGACAACTTATCAGAGCAATAATTTAAGAATACGGTTCATGACAGCCGATCTAAACACTGTTCAGGATAGCTCATCAGAGCAATAATTCAGGAATACTCTTCACAACAGCTTATCTAAACACTGTTATGGACAGCTCATCAAAGCAATTATTCAAGATTACTGTTCAAGACAGTTCATCAGGACAATAATTCAAGAACAGTCCAAGGTCCATTATCACTCAATACTGTTTCACTTTTGACGTGGTTACAGTCCAAGTTCAACACAAAGAACCATAATTCAAGATTGTCGGCAGATTTTATCAGCACAAGATTCCATCTTTACGGTCCACTTATGCACATTTAATTCCATAATTTATTCTATAGATAGATACTCTATAGCGTTGTATTAGGCATCATCGAATTTGCAAGATCAGGTGATCGACGAGATCATCAAATCACTACAAACCCTTCTCAACCTACTCCTTCTCTCAAATAGCCTTCTCCATATTCCATGTACTCCAAGAGCTTCGATTCAAATTCTTATATCAAGTTTTATCAATTCAAATCAAAGCACGTTTTTTTTCATCTGTTTTGTTAATTTCAATTTTGCGATTTCCAATTTCGTTTTAATTATCATTTCAAAATTATACTTTGCATAATATCAATTTGCTACTCCGCTCCCGTGCTTGTTAATCCCACATCTAGGCCTCAACTATTGCCCGCCTAGGTCGACCAACCTAGGTCGATCATGCTCCTCCTGGTATCCCAAGTTCAATTCAAAGCTCAATTCAAAGCAATGTCCACGTTGCCAAATTCAGTTCAATTCAAAGCAATTCAATTCAAAGCAATGTCCCAATTTCAGTTCCATACAAAGCAATGTCCATGATGCAATTCAAGGTGTCGACAATGCAATTCAACATGTCAACAATCAATTCAAGATCAATTAAGGGCATCCTTGTAATCACCTAACAATACATTCAAGGTGCCATCAGTATGTTCTTAGCAAATTCAATTCAGCCTTATCATGACTCATGACTCATCATCATATCAACGTCAAAGGCATGACTCATCATGACAAGCAGGACAACACATCAGAGAAATAATTCAAGAATACTGTTCACGACAGCCTATCTAAACACTGTTCGGAACAGCTTATCAGAGCAATAACTCAAGAATACTATTAACGACAGCTTATCTAAACACTGTTTGGGACAGCTCATCAAAGCAATTATTCAGTATTACTGTTCAAGACAGCTCATCAGGACAATAATTCATGATTGTCGGCAGATGTTATCAGCACAAGATTCCATCTTTACGGTCCACTTATACACATTTAATTCCATAATTTATTCTATAGATAGATACTCCATAGCGTTGTATTAGGCATCGTCTAATTTGCAAGATCAGGTGATCGACAAGATCATCAAATCACTACAAACCCTTCTCAACCTACTCCTTCTCTCAAATAGCCTTCTCCATATTCCTTGTACTCCAAGGGCTTCGATTCAAATTCTTGTATCAAGTTTTATCAATTCAAACCAAAGTAAGTTCTTATTCATCTGTTTTGTTAATTTCAATTTCGTTATTTCCAATTTCTCCTTAATTATCATTTCAAAATTATACTTTGCATAATATCAATTTGCAACTCCACTTCCCTGCTTGTTAATCCCACATCTAGGCCTCAACTACTACCTGCCTAGGTCGAGCCGCCTAGGTCGATCCTACTCCGCCTGGGATCCCAAGTTCAATTCAAAGTCCAATTCAAAGCATTGTTCGCATTGCCAAATTCAGTTCAATTCAAAGCAATTCAATTCAAAGCAATGTCCCAAGTTCAGTTCCATTCAAAGCAATGTCCATGATGCAATTCAAAGTGTCAACAATGCAATTCAACGTGTCAACAATCATTTCAAGATCAATTAAGTGCAACCCTGTAATCACCTAACAATACGTTCACGGTGCCATCAATATGTTCTTAGCAAATTCAATTCGACCTTATTAAGACTCATGACTCATCATCATATCAACATCAAAGGCATGAATCATCACGACAAGCAGGACAGCTCATCAGAGCAATAATTCAAGAATACTGTTCACGACAGCCTATCTAAACACTGTTCGGGACAGCTCATTAGAACAATAATTCAATAATACTGTTCACGACAGCTTATCTAAATACTATTTGGGATAGCTCATCAAAGCAATTATTCAAGAACACTGTTCAAGATAGCTCATCAGGACAATAGTTCAAGAACAGTCCAAGGTCCATTATTACTCAATACTGTTTCACTTTTGACGTAGTTCTAGTCCAAGTTCAACACGAAGCCTCAATAATTCAAGGTTGTCGGCAGACGTTATCAGCACAAGATTCCATCTTTACCGTCCACTTGTACACATTTAATTCCATAATGTATTCTATAAATAGATACTCCATAGCGTTATGTTCGGCATCATCTAATTTGTAAAATCAGGTGATCGACAAGATCTTCAAATCACTATAAACCCTTCTCAACCTACTCCTTCTCTCAAATAGCTTTCTCCATATTCCTTGTACTCCAACAGCTTAGACTCAAATCCTTGTATCAAGTTCTTTCAATTCAAATCAAAGTAAGTTTTTATTCATCTGTTTTGTTAATTTCAATTTCGTTATTTCCAATTTCGTTTTAATCATCATTTCAAAATTATACTTTGTAAAATATCAATTTGCTACTCCACTCCCCTGCTTGTTAATCCCACATCTAGGCCTCAACTATTACCCGCCTAGGTCGAGCCGCCTAGGTCGATCCTACTCCGCCTAGTATCCCAAGTACAATTCAAAGTTCAATTCAAAGCAATGTCCACATTGCCAAATTCAGTTCAATTCAAAGCAATTCAATTCAAAGCAATGTCCCACGTTCAGTTCCGTTCAAAGCAATGTCCATGATGCAATTCAAGGTGTCAACAATGCAATTCAACGTGTCAACAATCATTTTAGGATCAATTAAGTGCGTCCCTACAATCACCTAACGATACGTTCACGGTGCCATCAATATGTTCTTGCAAATTCAATTCGGCCTTATCAAGACTCATGACTCATCATCATATCAACATCAAAGGCATGACTCATCACGACAAGTAGGATAGCTCATCAGAGCAATAATTCAAGAATACTGTTCACGACAGCCTATCTAAACACAGTTCGGGACAGCTCATCAGAGCAATGACTCAAGAATACTGTTCACGACAGCTTATCTAAACACTGTTTGGGACAGCTCATCAAAGCAATTATTCAAGATTACTGTTCAAGACAGCTCATCAGGACAATAATTCAAGAGCAGTGCAAGGTCCATTATTACTCAATACTGTTTCACTTTTGACGTGGCTCCAGTCCAAGTTCAACACGAGGCATCAATAATTCAAGATTGCTGGCAGACGTTATCAGCACAAGATTCCATTTTTACCGTCCACTTTTACACATTTAATTCTATAATGTGTTCTATAAATAGATGCTCCATAGCGTTGTATTAGGCATCATCTAATTTGCAAGATAAAGTGATCTACAAGATCATCAAATCACTATAAACCCTTCTCAACCTACTCCTTCTCTCAAATGGCCTTCTCCATATTCCTTGTGCTCCTAGAGCCTCAATTCAAATCCTTGCATCAAGTTTTGTCAATTCAAATCAAAGTAAGTTTTTGTTCATCTGTTTTGTTAATTTCAATTTCGTTATTTCCAATTTTGTTTTAGTTATCATTTCAAAATTATACTTTGTATAATATCAATTTGCTACTCTGCTCCCCTACTTGTTAATCCCGCATCTAGGCCTCAACTATTACCCTGAACTATTACCCGCCTAGGTTGACCCGCCTAGGTCGATCCTGCTCCTCCTGGCATCCTGAGTTCAATTCAAAGTTCAATTCCAAGCAATGTACACGTTGCCAAATTCAGTTCAATTCAAAGCAATTCAATTCAAAGCAATGTCGCAAGTTCAGTTCTATTCAAAGCAATGTCCATGATGCAATTCAAGGTGTCAACAATGTAATTCAACGTGTTAACAATGAATTCAAGATCAATTAAGTGCATCCCTCTGAGCACCTAAGAATACGTTCAAGATGCCATCAATATGTTCTTAGCAAATTCAATTCGGCCTTATTAAGACTCATGACTTATCATCATATCAACATCAAAGGCATGACTCATCACGACAAGCAGGACAGCTCATCAGAGCAATAATTCAAGAATACTGTTCACGACAACCTATCTAAACACTGTTCGGGACAGCCCATTAGAACAATAATTCAAGAATACTGTTCACGATAGCTTATCTAAACACTGTTCGGGACAGCTCATCAAAGCAATTATTCAAGAACACTGTTCAAGACAGCTCATCGGGACAATAGTTCAAGAACAGTCCAAGGTCTATTATTACTCAATACTGTTTCACTTTTGATGTAGTTCTAGTCTAAGTTCAACACGAAGCATCAATAATTCAAGATTGTCGGCAGACGTTATCAGCACAAGATTCCATCTTTATCGTCCACTTGTACACATTTAATTCCATAATGTGCTCTATAAATAGATACTCCATCGCATTATGTTCGGCATCATCTAATTTGCAAGATCAGGTGGTCGACAAGATCTTCAAATCACTATAAACCCTTCTCAACCTACTCCTTCTCTCAAATAGCTTTCTCCATATTCCTTGTACTCCAACAGCTTCGACTCAAATCCTTATATCAAGTTTTTTCAATTCAAATCAAAGTAAGTTTTTATTCTTCTGTTTTGTTAATTTCAATTTCGTTATTTCCAATTTCGTCTTAATTATCATTTCAAAATTATACTTTGCATAATCTCAATTTGCTACTCCGCTCCCCTGCCTGTTAATCCCACATCTAGGCCTCAATTATTACCCGCTTAGGTCAATCCGCCTAGGTCGATCCTGCTCCTCCTAGTATCCCAAGTTCAATTCAAAGTTCAATTCAAGGCAATGTCCACGTTATCAAATTTAGTTCAATTCAAAGCAATTCAACTCAAAGCAATGTCCCAAGTTCAGTTCCATTCAAAGCAATGTCCATAATGCAATTCAAGGTGTCAACAATGCAATTCAACGTGTCAACAATGCAATTTAAGATCAATTAAGTGCATCCCTACAATCACCTAACAATACGTTCAAGGTGCCATCAATATGTTCTAAGCAAATTCAATTCGGCCTTATCAAGACTCATGACTCATCATCATAGGCATGACTCACCATGACAGGCAGGACAGCTCATCAGAGCAATAATTCAAGAATACTGTTCACGACAGCCTATCTAAACACTGTTCGGGGCAACTCATCAGAGCAATAATTCAAGAATACTGTTCACGACAGCTTATCTAAACACTGTTTAAGACAGCTCATCAAAGCAATTATTCAAGATTACTGTTCAAGACAGCTCACCCGGACAATAATTCAAAAACAGTCCAAGGTCCATTATCACTCAATACTGTTCCACTTTTGATGTGATTTCAGTCCAAATTCAACACGAAGAACCATAATTTAAGATTGTTGACCAACGTTATCAGCACAAGATTCCATCTTTACCATCCACTTGTGCTAATTTAATTCCATAATGTATTCTATAGATTGATACTCCATAGCATTGTATTAGGCATCATCTACTTTGCAAGATCAGGTGATCGACGAGATCATCAAATCATTACAAATCCTTCTCAACCTACTCCTTCTCTCAAATAACCTTCTCTACACTCCTTGTACTCCAAAAGCTTCAATTCAAATCCTTGTATCAAGTTTTATCAATTCAAATCAAAGTAGGTGTTTGTTCATCTGTTTTGTTAATTTCAATTTTGTTATTTCCCATTTCGTTTTAATTATCATTTCAATATTATACTTTGCATAACATCAATTTGCTACTCCACTCCCCTGCTTGTTAATCCCACGTATAGGCCTCAACTATTACCCGCCTAGGTTGACCCGCCTAGGTCGATCCTACTCCTCCTGGTAACCCAAGTTCAATTCAGAGTTCAATTCAAAGCGATGTCCATGTTGCCAAATTCAGTTCAATTCAAAGCAATTCAATTCCAAGCAATGTCCTAAGTTCAGTTCCATTCAAAGCAATGTCCATGATGCAATTCAAGGTGTCAACAATGCAATTCAACGTGTCAACAATCATTTCAAGATCAATTAAGTGCATCCTTGCAATTACCTAACAATACGTTCAGGGTGTCATCAATATGTTCTTAGCAAATTCAATTCGGCCTTATCAAGACTCATGACTCATCATTATATCAACATCAAAGGCATGACTCATCACGACAAGCACGACCGCTCATCAGAGCAATAATTCAAGAATACCGTTCACGACAGCCTATCTAAACACTGTTTGGGACAGTTCATCAGAAAAATAATTTAAGAATACTGTTCACGACAGCTTATCTAAACCCTGTTCGGGACAGCTCATCAAAGCAATTATTCAGGAACACTGTTCAAGATAGCTCATCAGGACGATAATTCAAGGAGCCAAGGTCCATTATTACTCAATACCGTTTCACTTTTGATGTGGTTCTAGTCTAAAATCAACACGAAGCATTAATAATTCAAGATTGTCGGCAGACGTTATCAGCACAAGATTCCATCTTTACCATCCACTTGTACACATTTAATTCCATAATGTGTTCTATAAATAGATTCTCCATAGCGTTATATTAGGCATAATCTAATTTGCAAGAGCAGGTGATCGACAAGATCGTCACATCACTATAAACCCTTCTCAACCTACTCCTTCTCTCAAATAGTCTTCTCTATATTCCTTGTACTCCAAGAGCTTCAATTCAAATCCTTGTATCAAGTTTTATCAATTCAAATCAAAGTAAGTTTTTATTCACCTGCATTATTAATTTCAATTTCGTTATTTTCAATTTCGTTTTAATTATGATTTCAAAATTATACTTTGCATAACATCAATTTGCTACTCCACTCCCCTGCTTGTTAATCCCACATCTAGGCCTCAGCTATTAGCCGCCTAGGTGGAGCTGCCTAGGTCGATCCTACTCCGCCTGGTATCCCAAGATCAATTCAAAGTTCTATTCAAAGCAATGTCCACATTGCCAAATTCAGTTGAATTCAAAGCAATTCAATTCAAAGCAATGTCCCAAGTTCAGTTCCATTTAAAGCAATGTCCATGATGCAATTCAAGGTGTCAACAATGTAATTCAATGTGTCAACAATCATTTCAAGATCAATTAAGTGCGTCCCTGCAATCACCTAACAATATGTTCACGGTGCCATCAATATGTTCTTCGCAAATTCAATTCGGCCTTATCAGGACTCATGACTCATCATCATATCAACAACAAAGGCATGGCTCATCACGACAAGCAGGACAGCTCATCAGAGCAATAATTCAAGAATACTGCTCACGACAGCCTATCTAAATACTATTTAGGGCAGCTCATTAGAACAATAATTCAAGAATACTGTTCACGATAGCTTATCTAAACACTGTTCGGGACAGCTTATCAAAGCAATTCAAGAACACTGTTCAAGACAGCTCATCAGGATGATAATTCAAGAACAGCCCAAGGTCCATTAGTACTTAATACTGTTTCACTTTTGACGTGGTTCTGGTCCAAGTTCAATACGAAGCATCAATAATTCAAGATTGTCAGCAGACGTTATCAGCACAAGATTCCATCTTTACCGTCCACTTATACACATTTAATTCCATAATGTGTTCTATGAATAGATACTCCGTAGCGTTGTATTAGGCATCATCTAATTTGCAAGATTAGGTGATCGACAAGATCATCAAATCACTATAAATCCTTCTCAAGCTACTCCTTCTCTCAAATAGCCTTCTCCATGCTCCTTATACTCCAAAAGCCTCAATTCGAATCCATGTATCAAGTTTTATCAATTTAAATCAAAGTAAGTTTTTGTTCACCTGTTTTGTTAATTTAAATTTCGTTATTTCCAATTTCGTTTTAATTGTCATTTCAAAATTATACTTTGCATAATATCAATTTGCTACTCTGCTCCCCTGCTTGTTAGTCCCACATCTAGGCCTCAGCTATTACCTACCTAGGTCGACCTGCCTAGGTCGATCCTGCTCCTCCAGGTATCCCAAGTTCAATTCAAAGTTCAATTCAAAGCAATGTCCACATTGCCAAATTCAGTTTAATTCAAAGCAATTCAATTCAAAGTAATGTCCGAAATTCAGTTCCATTCAAAGCAATGTCCATGATGCAATTCAAGGTGTCAACAATGCAATTCAGCGTGTTAACAATCAATTCAAGATCAATTAAGTGCATCCCTGCGATCACCTAACAATTCGTTAAAGGTGCCATCAATATGTTCTTAGCAAATTCAATTCGGCCTTATCAAGACTCATGACTCATCATCATATCAACATCAAAGGCATGACTCATCATGACAAGCCGGATAGCTCATCAGAGCAATAATTCAAGAATACTGTTCACCACAACCTATCTAAACACTGTTTGGGACATCTCATCAGAGCAATAACTCAAGAATACTGTTCACGATAGCTTATCTAAACACTGGTTGGGACAACTCATCAAAGTAATTATTCAAGATTATTGTTCAAGATAGCTCACCAGGACAATAATTCAGGAACAGTCCAAGGTCCATTGTTACTCGATACTGTTTCACTTTTGACATGGTTCCAGTCCATGTTCAACACAAAGCATCAATAATTCAAGATTATCTACAGACGTTCTCAGCACAAGATTCCATCTTTACCGTCCACTTGTACACATTTAATTCCATAATGTATTCTATGAATAGATACTCCATAGCGTTGTATTAGGCATCATGTAATTTGCAAGATCAGGAGATCGACAAGATCATCAAATCACTACAAACCCTTCTTAACCTACTCCTTCTCTTAAATAGCCTTCTCCATATTCCTTGTACTCTAACAGCTTCGATTCAAATTCTTGTATCAAGTTTTATCAATTCAAGCCAAAGTAAGTTTTATTAATCTGTTTTGTTAATTTCAATTTCGTTATTTCTAATTTCGTTTTAATTATTACTTCAAAATTATACTTTGCATAATATCAATTTACTACTCCACTCCCCTGCTTGTTAGTCCCACATTTAGGCCTCAACTATTACCCGCCTAGGTCGAGCCGCCTTGGTCGATCCTATTTCGCCTGGTACCCCAAGTTCAATTCAAAGTTCAATTCAAAGCAATGTCCACATTGCCAAACTTAGTTCAATTCAAAGCAATTCAATTCAAAGCAATGTCCCAAGTTCAGTTCCATTCAAAGCAATGTCCATGATGCAATTCAAGGTGTCAACAATGCAATTCAACATGTCAATAATCATTTCAGGATCAATTAAGTGCATCCCTGCAATCACCTAACAATACGTTCATGGTGCCATCAATATGTTCTTAGCAAATTCAATTCGGCCTTATCAAAACTCATGACTCATCATCATATCAACATCAAAGGCATGACTCATCACGATAGGCAGGACAGCTCATCAGAGCAATAATTCAAGAATACTGTTCACGACAGCTTATCTAAACACTGTTTGGGACAGCTCATCCGAGCAATAATGCAAGAATACTGTTCACGACAGCTTATCTAAACACTGTTCGAGGCAGCTCATCAAAGCAATTATTCAAGAATACTGTTCAAGACAGCTCATCAGGAGAATAATTCAAGAACAGTCCAAGGTCCATTATTACTCAATACTGTTTCGCTTTTGTCGTGGTTCGAGTCCAAGTTCAACACGAAGCATCAAGAATTCAAGATTGTCAGCAGACGTTATCAACACAAGATTCCATGTTTATTGTCTACTTGTACACATTTAATTCCATAATGTATTCTATAAATGGATACTGCATAGCGTTGTATTAGGCATCATCTAATTTTGCAAGATCAAACATCACTACAAACCTTTCTCAACCTTCTCTCAAATAGCCTTCTCTGTTTTCCTTGTACTCCAAGAGTTTCGATTCAAATCCTTGTATCAAGTTTTATCAATTCAAATCAAAGTAAGTTTTTATTCATCTGTTTTGTTAATTTCAATTTCGTTATTTCCAATTTCGTTTTAATTATTATTTCAAAATTATATTTTGCATAATATCAATTTGCTACTCTGCTCCCTTGCTTGTTAATCCCACATCTAGGCCTCAACTATGGCCCGCCTAGGTCGATCCTGCTCCTCCTGTTATCAGAGCCAAGTTTATGTCTTTAGTTAGTGTCTATCCATTGCTAGCGTTGGTCAGGCCAAGTAAGTCCGTTGGTCAGCCGTGTGTTAGGTGGTCCTGGTGGGGTGGTCCCAATGGTCCCGGTAGAATGTGCATGACTCCTAACTAAGTGTTCAAGCGTAACTCAGATGGCCTCTTAGGTTAGAGATCGTCTTAGTTTAGGTAGTAGTAAGAACTCAAATATGGTTAACAGCAAGGAAGTTAGTTGTCAAATTGATAATTCTAATTGGAAAATTCCTAGACAAAATATAGATGAAACTATATTATTAAAAGCTGAATTAGATAATATTACTACTTTTACTCCTAAATTATAAAAACAGAATGAAATTACTATTTCCTAAGAATTTATTATTCAAAATACTAGACCACAAAAAAATATTGCTCAAAAGAATATTCAACAAATAATAGAAGAACCTAATGGTAGAATACTAATAAGATTTAATTCAAACAAATAAAAACATCCAAAATATTCAGAAAATGTGGAACTCCCTCGAACTTCATATTCAATGCCTTCTAGGTCCTCTAATTATGATTATTTAAAAGATAATCAAGTTGAAGATAGTCAAAAAATTTATTAAAAGCTCCTGTAGCTGAGCCAATCGATGAAACTACTTCATCAATAGGTTCACCAACTTACTTAACTATGCAACCTCCATCAATTTCATCAATTAATGTTATTTCAAAGCCCTTTGAAATCAACAAAGATTATTTACGACAAAATTTCAATTCAATAGAAAATAAAGCCAAAAGAGAATGGTTTCTTTCACACTTTGATTTAAATGCACAATCATTCATTAGACAAGAGTGGTATTCATTTATGGAAAGACATAAAGTTAATGTTACTTTCTTTAATTGGTGGGCTATGTTTGCCTCTGATAATAATCTTCTAGACCCATTCCAAGTTAAAGAAATAAATACTAATATTAATTTTGCTGAAAAATGGACACTCAAAAATGGTCAAATAATTACTTCTTTTACTCCTCAATCGGAAGAAATTATATTAACTACCCCTGAAGGTAATATTCCAGCCATTCCATTCAAAATAGGTAGAAATGATCCAGAAAATAGTCAAGTACTTTTAAATGATATTAAAAAGGTATATCATCAAAATAATTATACAAATCAAGTATTACATACAGTGTCTCAAAAAGTCAATATGGTCTCCACTCAAGTCGAAGCAATTGTTAAAAAACAAGAAATTGATTCATTAACTGAAAAATTAGAAAATTTAGATATTAATGATACTAAAAAGAATAAGCAAAACTTTTTAGATGATATTGCAAAACCCCTATTCAAAATAAGATGCTTAAATAAATTAGAACTACCAGATACTAGTACTCCTTTAATTTCAAAAGTTGTTGAAAAATTAAAAGAAGCAGAAACTTCAACTCACAATCCAATTAACAATACAGTTAATATTTTAGAAAAAGATTTATCTCAATCAGATGATGATTTTCAAAATATTAATAAAATATATAAAAAAGAAATTCCATATTATTCCAAGCAAACTCCTGCTGATCTTCATCTTGAAAGTGCTAAAACAATAATTACTAAAAACGTTATTGGTGATTCAATATGCGAATGGAATATTGATGGTCGTAGTGACCATGAAATATTTGTAACACTCCAAAGAATGTTAATTTCTTATACAGCTTATTTAACTAAACGTACAACAGATTTACAAGCTTTTGATTTATTAACCTTTGGATTCATTGGTATACTCAAAAATTGGTGGGAGAATTATATTCAAGAAGAGGAACGTAATAAAATTAGAACTCATACTAATTCTCAAGGACTACTAGACAATATAGAAATATTAATTTATACAATTGTTACTAATTTTCTTAGAAGTCCTAAAGATATTGATGCTACAACAGATATTCTTTTAATAAATTTAAGATGTCCAACTCTTGAAGATTACAGTTGGTATAAAGATACATTTTTAACATACCTATTAAAAAGAGAAGATTGTCGTCAACCTCACTGGAAAGAAAAATTTGTTTCAGGATTACCATCTTTATTTTCTCAAAGAATATTTAATAAATTAAGAGAAGTCATTGGCAAAGATCCAATTCCATTCAAACAAATTACGTTTGGTCAATTATTAAGTTATAATAAAAAAGAAGGAATTTCATTATGCAATGAGTTAAAATTACAAGTAAGATATTCAACAGATAAAGCTACTAAACGAAAAGAATTAGGTTCTTTTTGTGAAGCATTTTGTCTTCCAAAGTTAGAAGCTTCATCTATCAAAAAATGAAGAAAAACTCAAATTCTTAAGAAGAAACAATATAATCCAAGAAATTCAAATTACAAAAAATTAAGTCCTAAAAAGACTACTCCAAAACAGAAAGTCGATAATACTAATACTTGTTATAAGTGTGGCAAATTAGGTCATTATTAGGGGTGTTCATTAATCGGTCGAGGACCGAACCGGACCGGAGACCGAACCGGACCGGCTTGGACCGGACCGGACCGAGGCTTTTCGGTCCGGTCCTCGGTCCTATCCTTTCCTGTTTTCGGTCTTCGGTCTGGTTCGGTCTAAGACCGGGTGGACCGGCTCGTGGATCGGACCGGACCGGGTTTCATTGTTTTGTTTTTTTTTTCCACGGCTGAATCAGTGAATACCTAAAATCTAAATGCCTCGTTCTCGTTCTTCATTCGCAATCCCCTGCCCTCGAGCCCTGCTGCTCCTCCTTCTCACCGGACACCGTCGTCCGTCGCCTTCTGCTACCCTTCTCGGTTGTCGGCGCTCGGCGCTCGCTGGCCGGTGGTGAGGCAGTGCCCTTCTCGTCTCCTTCTTCCTGCTTGGTGGAGGTAAGCTTCTCTCAGTCTTCTTCTGCTCTTCTTCAGTTCCTGTTCTTCTACTTCGGCTCTTCTTCCGATTTTGTGCTCATATGCTGACCTGTCTTCTGCTCTTCTTCTACTTCTCGTCTCCGTTTTTCAGCTTCATGCTTGGATTCGTTCATTGTGTTAGTTAGGGTTGAAAATTGCAATTCTAGGGTTTTCGATTTTGTGAACTTGGTCTAGAGTTTTGTGAATTTGATGTGGTTAGTGGCTTCTGATTGTTCATTTGTGAATTTCTTCTACCATAGTAAGTTCGTTTTTAAACTCAGTGATACCCTCTCCCGAATTCTGTGATGGCCTTTTCGATTACTGCTATTTCTTGTTCATTTCCAAGCTTTCCCTATAAATGCAAAATTTGGTAGTATTATTCATATAGACGAATAAGAAAGCCACAAATTCACAATCTATTATTAATGAACTCAAACACAGCTTGTTCACAAGCCTGGGATTCAAATCTGATTGTCATTCCTGGGCACAAATTCACAATCTATCAGCAATGCAGCCATGGGACCGTTCTGGAGTCGGTCCGGTCTGGTCCGGTCCGGGTTCTGGCCGGCCCGGTCGGGTCCGGACCGACTCCAGAACAGTTCGGTCCTCAGTCCACGGTTTGCCAAATTTTCTGTCCTCGGTCCAGCTGGTCCGGTCCGGTCCGATCCGGTCCTGGACCGATGAACACCCCTAGTCATTATGTAAAAAATTGTAAGGTTAAAAAGAAACTCAATGAAATTTGTGCAGAACATCCAGATATTCAAGATAAATTAATTGCATTATTTGAACTCAAAGATACACCTAGTCAATCAGAAAATTCATCGTCCTCCTCTGATTATGATGATAATAAGATCAATGAATTAGAAAGCGATTCAAGTGAATATTCATCAGGTAATGAGTCCTCAAGATTATGTTATAGGTGTATTGATGTTATAACTACTAATAATAGTGAAAAAGAATTTTTATTAGATTTAACTGAACAAATTCAAGATACAGAATTACGAAAAGAATATCTACAAAAACTCAAAAGTATATTAATAAAAGAAGATTCTTTAGAACCTCCTCATAAGGTAAGTATCAATAAAATATTTGAAACACGTGAGATTTTAAATATATTAAAAGCAGTTAATATTCAAGACTTAAGAAACGAAGTTAATATTTTAAAAGAACAAATTAAAAATTTGCACAAAGATTTATGTTCATTACAAACAAAAGATCTTGAATTAAAAACAAGATTAACATTAATAGAAAACAAACCTTGTTCTTCAAACATTCAATCAAAAGATACCCCTACGGATCAACAATTTGTTTCAACAATTAATCAAATCAACTATCAAAAAGTTATATTCATATTACCCTTAAAATTAAAGATAGTTTTGAATTCAATACTATTGCACTATTAGATAGTGGTGCTGATCAAAATTGTATAAAAGAAGGATTAATTCCCTCAATATATTATGAAAACACAAAAGAACATCTCCATAGTGCTAATGGTGTGGCATTACAAATTAAGTATAAATTATAAAATGCTTACATATGCAATAAAGGATTTTGTTTCAAAAATTCATTCATTTTAGTACAAGATATAAGTCAAGAAGTTATTCTTGAAACTCCTTTTATTACTCAAATTTATCCATTCAAAGTAGATCAAATTAGTGTGTATATAGAAATTATGGAAACTACAATATCATTTAAATTTGTTACCCCTGTTTATCAAAAAGATTTATCTTTATTACAAAACATCTCAATATCAAGACAAATTAACATAATTGAAGGTAATAATCCAAAATATTGGTACAAATTAGAAAAACTTGAAGTCATTAAATGACTCAATAATGATCAAAAAGAATTGCAAGAAGCAAATCAAGAACTAGAAGAATTAAACATTAGCTTACGCAATCATATTGCATCAACAGATTTCAATGAATTTTATACAAAATGGTTACATAATTATTATCAATTCGTGTGTCAGCGTCATGATCTAAAAAAAACCATAGATTGTTGAAAAACCAATCTTAGAATACTCAATACATGCATAGGCCAATATCAAATCATATAGCTTACACCCATTCAATGCAGAGTTAACTATTTTCAAAAGGTTTTCAAAAGAAAAATACTTTTACAATACTTCTACAATGAATTTTATTATTTCAGACAATAATAATACTTCATTTTCAGTTATCAACAATTCAAATTTTCCAGTAATTTACCATGATCTCTAATACTTAAACCCATGGTATTCATCCTCTTTATGCTATCCCTGTTCAAAATCAATTCCAAATCCTACCTTCTGAGGATTTTCCTCCATTAACCTATGCTCAAGCCTCAAGCAAACCTCCTTCATCCTCTACCCAAACATCTTCTTTCGATTTATCAAAATATTTCACCAAACCCATACGCAATCCTGTCGCCTATACTAAATATCGTGAACCTCAATCTCTTCTTGAACTCAATAAATTTGTTAAAGTTACTTTTCTTCCAGATTCCTACCATATTCCAGACTCCCCGTTAAAAACACGATAATTTTATGAACTCATCCTGGTTGATTCAAAATCTATAGAATCGAACATCTTCTAGATAAAAATACTCCAAATTTTATAGCCTATTCCAAATGTCGAATGCTCAAAGTTCTTACAGAAAAAGATTGTTCTACTACATATACCACCAAATCCTTTTCTGTTCCTTTCAATCCTTCAGGATATCACTATATTGATTATCAAAATGCTTGGTATGAAACATTTCTCTGCCGACCATTCAATCATTCCTGGTGCCTCAATTTTGATACAAGACCTGAAATTACATTTCCATTATGGTTTTCTGAATGGTGGACTGTCTATGGTAGTCTTCAAAAAATATGGCCAGAAGAAGTCAAAAACTCATTCCAATTTTATTCCAAATACACCACAAATTCTCCAAATCTCACATAAATCCTATTCCACAAGAAATTTGGTATTCCATGAATTTTTGTTGGTCTTTCAGTATTATACAATATTATCCTCCACCAGTATCATTCTCTCTCGTTAGAGAATACAAAATCAAATGGTGGAAAAAATTTGCAGTTAATAAGTTCTGTTCCATAGACGTTGTTCAAGCCAAACTATTGCATACAACACAGCAAATGATTCCAGTAACACCATCAACTCCTCAAAAGAAGCAAGAGCAGTCCTCAAAAGATAAAGGCAAAGCTACCTCATCTAATGACCTTGATGAACTCCAGTTACTCAAGAAAGAAATCAAATTACATAAAAAAAAAAAAAACAAGAAAAGAGCCCGTAAAGGTCTTGATCTTTTGCAAAAGTAAGAGCCATTATCTCCTTACAAACTTTTATTTTACAGGTTTCTATCATTTCCCCCACCACTCCATCTCAAGGCCCCGGGAGGGGATATCTAAGTTTAATTCAAAGTTCAATTCAAAGCAACCTCCACGTTGCCAAATTCAGTTGCCCACCATCCTCCTCTTCTATTCATTCCGATTATGACCCATGGGGTAGTCCTTGTGCTCAAGATCTCTGTGACTATTGAGTGGATTTTCTACTCCTAGTCGTTATTCAAAAAAAAAAGAAAAGAAAAGAGCCCGCAAAGGTCTTGACCATTGGCAAAAGTAAAGGCCATTATCTCCTTATGTAATTTTATTTTGCAAGATTCCATCATTTCGCACACCACTCAATCTCAAGGCCCCGGGAGGGGATATCCAAGTTCAATTCAAAGCAATGTCCACGTTGCCAAGTTCAGTTCAATTCAAAGCTATATCCACATTGCAATTCAATATCCAAGATGTTCAAAGATGATGTCTAGCAATTAATGATGCAATTCAAGGTGTTAACAATGCAATTCAACGTGTCAACAATCAATTCAAGATCAATTAAGTGCATCCCTGCAATTACCTAACAATACGTTCAAAGTGCCATCAATATGTTCCTAGCAAATTCAATTCGGCCTTATCAAGACTCATGACTCATCATCATATCAATATCAAAGGCATGACTCATCACGAGAAATAGTTCAAGTCATCAGAGCAATTATTCAAGCATACTGTTCATAACAGGTTATCTAACCACTGTTCGAGACAGCTCATCAGAGCAATAATCCAAGAATACTGTTCACGATAACTTATCTAAATACTGTTCGGGACAGCTCATCAAAGCAATTACTCAAGAATACTATTCAAGACAGCTTATCAGGATAATAATTTAAGAACAGTCCAAGGTCCATTATTACTCAATACTGTTTCACTTTTGACGTGGTTCCATTCCAAGTTCAATACGGAGCATCAATAATTCAAGATTGTCGGCAGACGTTATCAGCACAAAATTCCATCTTTACCGTTCACTTGTACACATTTAATTCCATAATATATTCTATAAATAGATACTCCATAGCGTTGTATTAGGCATCATGTAATTTACAAGATCAAGTGATCGACAAGATCAGAAATCACTACAAACCCTCCTCAACCTACTTTCAAATAACCTTCTCCATATCCCTTGTACTCCAAGAGCCCCTATTCAAATCTTTGTATCAAGTTTTATCAATTCAAATAAAGTAAGTTTTCACTTATCTGCTGTGTTCATTTCAATTTCGTTATTTTCAATTTCGTTTTAATTATCATTTCAAAATTATACTCTGCATAATATCAATTTGCCACTCCGCTCCCCTGCTGCATCATTCCAAATCTAGGCCTTAACTATTACCCACCTAGGTGCGATCCTGCTCCTCTTGGTATCAGAGCAAGTTTGTGCCTTTAGTTAGTGCCTAGCCGTTGCTAGCGTTCCGTTGGTCGGCCGTGTGTTAGGTGGCCCCAGTGAGGTGGTCCCCCTGGTCCCGGTAGAATGCGCATGACTCCTAGCTAAGTGTTCAAACGCAACTCAGATGGCCTCTTGGGTTAGAGATCGTCTTAGTTTAGGTAGTAGTAAGGGCTCAAATGTGGTTAACAGCAAGGAAGCTAGTTGTCAAATTGATGTGTCTAATTGGAAAATTCCTAAACAAATAATAGCATATCCGAATAGTAGAATACTAATAAGATTTAATTCAAACAAAGAAAAAGATTCAAAATATTCAGAAAATATAGACCTCCCTCGAACTTCATATTCAATGCCTTCTAGGTCCTCTAATTATGATTATTTAAAAGATAATCAAATTGAAGATACTCAAAAAATTTATTACAAAGCTCCTATAGCTGAGCCAATTGATGAAGCTACTTCATCAATACGTTCTCCAACTTACTCAACTATGCAACCTCCATCGTTTTCTTCAATTAATATTATTTCAAAGCCCTTTGAAATCAATATAGATTATTTACGACAAAATTTCAATTCAATAGAAAATAAAGCCAAAAGAGAATGGTTCCTTTCACACTTTGATTTAAATGCACAATCATTCATTAGACAAGAGTGGTATTCATTCATGAAAAGACATAAAGTCAATGTTACTTTCTTTAATTGGTGGGTTATGTTTGCCTCTGATAATAATTTTCCAGACCCATTCCAAGTTAAAGAAATAAATACTAATATTAATTTTGCTGAAAAATGAACACTCAAAAATGATCAAATAATTACTTCTTTTACTCCTCCATTAGAAGAAATTATATTAATTACCCCTGAAGGTAATATTGCAGCCATTCCATTGAAAATAGGCAGAAATAATCCAGAAAATAGTCAAGTACTTTTCAATGATATTAAAAAGGTATATCATCAAAATAATTATACAAATCAAGTATTACACACAGTGTCTCAATAAGTCAATATGGTCTCTGCTCAAGTTGAAGCAATTGTTAAAAAACAAGAAATCGATTCATTAACTGAAAAATGGGAAAATTTAGATATTAATGATACGAAAACGAATAAGCCAAATTTTTTAGATGATATTGCAAAACCCCTATTCAAAATAAGAAGCTCAAATAAATTAGAACTACCAGACACTAGTGCTCCTTTAACTTCAAAAATTGATAAAAAATTAAAAGAAGTAGAACTTTCAATTCACAATCCAGTTAACAATACAGTTAATACAACAACAACAACAACAACAACTCCCAGTGTGGGTCCCGCTTTCGCGGGGTCTGGGGAGATCCAGCTGTAGGCATAGAGAGGTTGATTCCTTAAGACCCACAAAACAGTTTTGTGAAAAAAGTTTATAGAGAAAACGATTGCAAACCAATTACCAAAGAGGAGAAAAGGGTCTGGAGAGCAAATAAACAAGGAGCGGGGACATACCTCAACAAACCAGGGGCGCTTGATGACGTCACATCCCAAAAAAGCACGACCTGCAGACAAGCACACCAAAACTCTACCCGCCCCACCCCCACCGAAGCTACTGCCACCTACGGAGCCTGACCCCTACAATCAAAGACCTTAATCCTATTTCGCCACAGCCTCCTATCTTGAGCCATGTCCTCCGTCAGGCCGACAACTCTCAGGTCCTCTCTAACCACTTCCTCTAGACACTTCTTCGGTCTACCCCTCCCTCTCTTTCCACCGGGGGGATCGATCATCTCACACCTCCGCACTGGGGCGGCCACACTTCTCCTCTTCACGTGGCCGAACCATCTGAGCCTCGATTCCCTCATCTTTTCCTCTATGGGCGCCACTTCAGCTAAGTTTCTGATTACTCCATTCCTAATTCTGTCCCATCTCGTAAAACCACATATCCACCTGACCATTCTCATCTCAGCTACCTTCAACCTTTGGACCTGCATCTTTTTTAGAGGCCAACGCTCCGATCCATAGAGAACAGCCGGTCTAACTACCATCCGATAGACTTTGCCTTTCAATCCTAGGGGCACTCTCTTGTCACACAGCACCTCTGACGCTGACTTCCACTTTTGCCAACCCACTCTTATCCGCTGGCTAATATCCTCATCAATATCCCCATTCTGCTGGATGATCGAGCCCAGATACTTAAATTTAGCGACCTTTGGTATCACCCTCCCATCCAATGTGATTTCTCCCCCCTCTTCTATCCTTCCACTGAAACAACAATGGAGGTATTCCGTTTTTGATCTACTTAATCGAAAACCCCTAGCTTCCAGCGTATGCCTCCAACTCTCCAACCTGTCATTCACCCCCTGCCTGGTCACATCGATAAGAACGACGTCATCTGCAAATAACATGGACCAAGGAACCTCGTCCTAGATTCCTCTAGTGAGTTCATCCAGAACTAATGTGAAAAGAAACGGGTTTAAGGCGGAGCCCTGATGCAGGCCGATACTAACCTCGAAGTCATTGGAGACCCCTCCCGGTATCCTAACACGCGTCCGCCCTCCCTCGTACATATCCTTGATTACACGGATGTACGCGGGCAACACCCTTTTCTCTTCCAAACACCTCCACAATACCTCCCCCGGGACTCTATCATACACTTTCTCCAGGTCAATGAACACCATATGGAGATCCACCTTTCTATCCCTGAACAAGCCCATGAGCCCTCTGAGGAGGTAGATCGCCGCAATGGTCGACCTACCTGGTATGAAACCAAATTGGTTCTCTGAAATCTCTACCTCCCCTCGTAACCTTCTCTCAATCACCCTCTCCCATAGTTTCATAGTGTGACTGAGCAGCTTGATGCCCCTAAAGTTATTACAATCTTGGACCCCTTTGTTTTTGTACAGTGGGATGACTGTGCTGGCCCTCCACTCTCTGGGCATCTTGGCAGTCCTGAAAATAACATTGAACAGCTCCGTGAGCCACTCTAGACCTACCTCCCCCATAAACTTCCAAACTTCCACTGGTATCTGGTCCGGGCCCACTGCCTTCCCATTCGCCATCTTCTTCAAGGCCTCCCTGATCTCCTCCTTTGCTATATGGTCGCCCGCTCACTGATCGCTACACTCTCCGCCCCTACTACAGTCGACTCGCACCCTTTCCCCATTAAGGAGTTTAGCAAAGAACCTTTGCCATCTCTCCTTAATTTCAACATCCTCAGTCAACACCTTACCCTCTTCGTCCATGATGCACCTTACCACTCCCAAATCCCTAGTCTTCCTTTCCCTCGCCCTAGCCAGTTTAAAAACCTCCTTCTCCCCTTCCTTCGTCCCCAATCTATGTTACAGTCTATCAAATGCCTGGCTCTTTGCTACTGCCACTGCCTTTCTGGCTACCTTCTTGGCCGCCTTGTATCCAATCTTCTTTTGCTCCCTCTCTTCCTCCGAACTGTTGCTCATGAACTCCGCGTAAGCCTCTTTTTTTGCCTTGACTTTCTCCTTTACCTCTTCGTTCCACCACCAAGCGCCCTCCATCCTATTGCCGCCTCCCCTGGAAAGACCTAGGGTTTCCTTAGCCGACCTTTGGATGCAATCCGCCACAGCCTCCCACATCGAATCGGCATCTTCTGTCCTCCTCCAAGCTCTCTCCTCGGCTATTCTTTCTGCTATTAACCCCCCTTCTCCTTCGTGAGGGTTCACCACTTAATTTTGGGTTCTCCGGTTCTCCTCTTCGGCCTCTTAAGATACTTGAACTCTACATCTAAAACCAGCAACCTATGTTGAGTGCCCAAAAACTCGTTGGGAATCACTTTGCAGTCCTTACACGATCTCTGATTTTCCTTCCTCGTTAGGAAGAAGTCAATCTGGGTCCTGCAAGAGCTGCTCTTGAAGGTCAGTAGGTGGTCCTCCTTCTTCTTGAAAAAGGAGTTGGCCACCAATAAATCAAAGGCCATCGCAAAGTCCAGCACAGAGACCCCTCCCGCGTTTCTCTCTCCGAAACTGAAGCCCCCGTGGACCCCGTCATATCCCGCTGCCTCTGCGCCGATATGACCATTAAAGTCTCCTCCTATGAATAGTTTCTCGCTCTGAGGGACCTCTTGGGTGACCTGATCTAGATCCTCCCAAAAGAGCTTCTTGGTTTCCTCCGGCAGACCTACTTGGGGCGCATACACACTCACAACGTTCACGAAAACTGAACCCACCAAAACTTTAATAGCCATAATCCAGTGGCCCTTGCACCTCACTTCGACCACCTGGTCCTCCAAATCCTTCTCCACCAGGATGCCAACTCTGTTCTTCGCCTTGGTTGACCCCGAGTATGAAAGTTTGTACCCATCAATCTCTCTAACTTTAGCCCCAACCCACTTCGTCTCCTAGACGCACGCTATACTAATCTTACGCCTACGCAAAGACTTAACTAATTCTATCGACTTACCCGTGAGAGATCCAATATTCCAGGACGCTAGGCGTATCTTCCGCAGCCTTAAATCCCTCCTGGCCCCAAAACTCCCTGGAGGACAGGCTGAAACAGCTACATGACTTGCCACAGACGCAGACGCCTACGATGCCAGCGAACACCCTAGAGGTCTACAAACTAAAAGGCACAGTAATGATTTCAACTAAAGCCAAACGAAATAGTAATAAAAAAACTAAACTAAAAATATATGAATATAAGATAATTATGACACTCCCGAATTTGATGACAATAATAAGCGATAAACAATCGACACAAAATTGGGTATGCAAGTTATATGCGCAGTTCACTAAGTGGGTGGCTGAAAAATGAAGGGGAACTGGGACGATGAAGAGAAAATGTGAGTGAGGCAATTCGTCGAACAGGTGGTGGTCGAAATGCAGTACCTCTAAGATGTGAAATTGAACCCAACCCCAGCCAATATAACAAATTAAATGCAATCTGGAATGTGAGAATAGACCTCTGCTTGGACAATAAAAACGCAAGATCACAATCCTAACCTAGATTAAACACAAACAGTAGCTAACTCAAAGACTGAAAAGGAGATTAACTGGACAATCGCAAGAAGCCAGAATTGGGACCATAGCAAATCCCAGAGAAAGTACATAAACTCTGGATTAATCAAGCCTGATGTCACCAACAAAATGAGCAGAACGGTGGTAGAAGTGGGCGACTTCGTTACTTACCAAACAGTAGAATCAATCAAGCTTGACGTCAACAGCCAATGGTTGAAGAATAGAGACTCACCAAACAGAGGTGTTGTGCCCACCTGTAAAAACTCTTTGATGAGGAAATGGGTTGAAGTGGGCGGTCGGCGGCAATCGTGGGCTGGCGGTGGCAGAGGCGTGGGCGGCGGAGGTTGAGGACTGGATGCAACGAACACTCCCAAGTCACATAGAACTTTGCCAACCTGGGGCACGTGGCGGTGCTCGCAAACGTGTCTCCTCGATGTCGTCGGTCTCGAAGGCTGCCGCCGGCGGGGAGCCGACCCACCATTATTCCAATACAGTTAATATTTTAGAAAAAGATTTATCTCATTCAGATGATGATTCCAAATTATTCCAAGCAGACTCCTCCAGATCTTCACCTTGAAAGTGCTAAAATAATAATTACTGAAAACTTTGCTGGTGATTCAATATATGAATGGAATATTAATGGTCGCTGTGACCATGAAATATTTGTAACACTACAAAGAATGTTAATTGCTTACACATCTTATTCAACTAAACATGCAACAGATTTACAAGCTTTTGATTTATTAACCTTGGGATTCACTGGGATACTCAAAAATTGGTAGGAGAATTATATTCAAGAAGAGGAATGTAATAAGATTTGAACTCATACTAATTCTCAAGGGCAACTAGACAATATAGAAGCATTAATTTGTACAATTCTTACTAATTTTTTTGGATGTTCTAAAGATATTAATGCTGCTACAGATATTCTTTTAACAAATTTAAGATGTCCAACTCTTGAAGATTACAATTTGTATCATTTTTAACATATCTATTAAAAAGAGAAGATTGTCGTCAACCTTATTGAAAGAAAAATTTGTTTTAGGATTACCATCTTTATTTTCTCAAAGAATATTCAATAAATTAAGAGAAGTCATTGGTAAAGATCTAATTCCATTCGAACAAATTACGTTTGGTCAATTATTAACTTTTATTAAAAAAGAAAGAATTTCATTATGCAATGAGTTAAAATTACAAGCAAGATATTCAATAGATAAAGTAGCTAAATGAAAAGAATTAGGTTCTTTTTATGAAGCATTTTATCTTCCAAAGTTAGAAGCTCCATCTATCAAAAAACAAAGAAAAACTCAAATTATTAAGAAGAAACAATATAATCCAAGAAATTCAAATTACAAAAAATTAAATCCTAAAAAGACTACTCCAAAACAAAAAGTTGATAATACTAATACTTATTATAAGTGTGGCAAATTAGGTCATTATGCAAAAAATTGTAAGCTTAAAAAGACACTCAATGAAATTTGTGCAGAACATCCAGATATTCAAGGTAAATTAATTGCATTATTTGAACTCAAAGATACACCTAGTCAATCAGAAAATTTATCGTCCTCCTCTGACTTTGAAGATAATAATATCAATGAATTAGAAAGTAATTCAAGTGAATATTCATCAGGTAATGAGTTCTCAAGATTATGCTATAAGTGTATTAATGTTATAACTGCTAATAATACTGAAAAAGAGTTTTTATTAGATTTAATTGAACAAATTCAAGATACAAAATTAAGAAAAGAGTATTTATAAAAACTCAAAAGTATATGAATAAAAGAAGATTTTTTAGAGCCTCCTCACAAGATAAGTATCAATAAAATATTTGAAACACGTGAGATTCCTAATATTTTAAAGGCAGTTAATATTCAAGACTTAAAAAACGAAGTTAATATTTTAAAAGAACAAATTAAAAATTTACACAAAGATTTTTTTCATTACAGACAAAAGATCTTGAATTAGAAACAAGATTAACATTAATAGAAAATAGACCTTCTTCTTCAAGCATTCAATCAGAAGATACCCCTACGGATCAACAATTTGTTTCAATAATTAGTCAAATAAATTTTCAAAAATGGTATATTCATATTACTCTTAAAATTAAAGATAATTTTGAATTCAATACTATTACACTATTAGATAGTGGTGCAGATCAAAATTGTATAAAAGAAGAATTGATTTCCTCAATATATTATGAAAAAACAAAAGAATGTCTCTATAGTGCTAATGGTATGGCATTACAAATTAAGTATAAATTATCAAATGCTTACATATCCAATCAAGGATATTGTTTCAAAAATTCACTCATTTTAGTATGAGATATAAGTCAAGAAGTTATTCTTGGAACTCCTTTTATTACTCAAATTTATCCATTGAAAGTAGATCAAATTGGTGTACATACAGAAACTATGGGAACTACAATATCATTCAAATTTGTTACTCCTGTTTATCAAAAAGATTTATCTTTATTACAAAATACTTCCACAACAAGACAAATCAATGTAATTGAATGTAACAATCCGAAATATTGGTACAAATTAGAAAAACTTGAAGTCATTAAACGACTCAATAGTGATCAAAACGAATTGTAAGAAACAAATCAACAACTAGAAGAATTAAACATTAGCTTATGAAATCATATTGCATCAATAGATTTCAATAAATTTTATACAAAATGGTTACATAATTATTATCAATTCGTGTATTAGCGTCATGATCTAGAAAAAACCATAGAATATTGGAAAACCAATCTTAGCCCAATATCAAATCATATAGCCTACATCCATTCAATGCGGAGTAAACTATTTTCAAAGTTTTCAAATGAAAAAATTTTTACAATATTTTCACTATAAATTTTACCATCTCTGACAACAACTATATGCCATTTTCAGTCAACAACATAAGCCATGATAATAGGAAGGAAAGAAAAATTCAAACTTCTCAGCAATATGCCATGACAACTAATACTCAAATCCATCCTCAATATTCAATCCCTATTACAAACCAATTCCAAACCCTACCGTCTGAGGACTTTCCTCCATTAACGTATGCTCAAGCCTCAAGCAAACCTCCTTCCCCCTCTACTCAAACATCTTCTTTTGATCTATTAAAATATTTTACCAAACTCATATGCAATCCTATTGCCTATACTAAATATCGCGAACCTCAATCTCTTCTCGAATTCAATAAATTTGTCAAGGCTACTTTTCTTCCAGATTGCTACCATATTCCAGGCTCCCTATTAAAAACACGACAATTTTATGAACTCATCCTGGCTGATTCAAAATCTATAGAAATCGAACATCTTCCAGATAAAAATACTCCAAATTTTATAGCCTATTCCAAATGTCGAATCCTCAAAGTTCTTACAGAAAAAGATTGGTCTACTACGTATACCACCAAATCCTTTTCTGTTCCATTCAATCCTTCAGGATATCACTATATTGATTATCAAAATGCTTGGTATGAAACATTTCTCTACCGACCATTCAATCATTCCCGGTTCCTCAATTTTGATACAAGACCTGAAATTACATTTCCATTATGGTTTTCTGAATGGTGGACGGTCTATGGTAGTCTTCAAAACATATGGCCAGAAGAAATCAAAAATGCATTCCAATTTTATTCTAAATACACCACAAATTCTCCAGATCTCACAGAAATCCTATTCCATAAGAAATTTGGTATTCCATGGATTTATTGTTGGTCTTTCAATATTATGTAATATTATCCGCCACCAGCATCATTTTCTCTCGTCAGAGAATACAAAATCAAATGGTGGGAAAAATTTACAGATTAACAAGTTCTGTTCCTTAGACGTTGTTCAAACAAAAATGTTGCATACAACACAGCAAATGATTCCCGTAACACCAATAACTCCTCAAAACATACAAGAGCGGTCCTCAAAAGATAAAGGCAAAGCTACCTCATCCAATGAGCTTATGAACTCCAGTTACTCAAGTAAGAGATCAAATTACTCAAAAAACAAAAACAATTGTTGTTATCATCCAAGGCCGCCTCGCCAGCCTCATCCTCCTCCTCTGTTCATTTCAATTTCATTATTTCCAATTTTGTTTTAATTATCATTTCAAAATTATACTTTGCATAATATCAATTTGCTACTCCACTCCTATGCTTGTTAATCCCACATCTAGGCCTCAACTATTACCCACCTAGGTGCGATCCTGCTCCTCCTGGTATCATCGTCATCCTCAGTTCTTTGTATTTGAAGACTACCATAGACAGTCCACCATTCATAAAACCATAATGGAAATGTAATTTCAGGTCTTGTATCAAAATTGAGGAACCAGGAATGATTGAATGGTCGGCAGAGAAACACTGGGTATATTAATTATTTCAAGTGGTTCCACAAATAGCTTGAATATTGGACAGCTTTTGAACCTCATATTTTCAAATATGTTTCCAAAGTATTCCCAGACATTCACATTTGTCCCGTTGATCAAAGTCATACTCAAGTCCTCATACCATTACAATACCCATTCCAAATCGATGCTTCCTGTCTTGTTCCCACAAAATATGGCTTACGTTGCAAATTTCTACAAGATGATTACTTCCATATTCGCTACTAACCAAATTTGCTACTTCGCTCCCCTGCTTGTTAATGCCACATCTAGGCCTCAACTATTACCCGCCTAGGTCGATCCTGCTCCTCCTGGTATCGGAGCCAAGTTTATGCCTTTAGTTAGTGTCTAGCAGTTACTAGCATTGGTCAGTTGTTGGTCAGCCCCAATAAGTCCGTTGGTCAGCCGTATGTTAGGTGGTCCCAGTGGGGTGGTCCCAGTAGTCCCGATAGAATGTGCATGACTCCTAGCTGAGTGTTCAAACGTAACTCAGATGGCCTCTTGGGTTAGAGATCGTCCTAATTTAGGTAGTAATAAGAACTCAAATGTGGTTAACAGCAAGGAAGTTAGTTGTCAAATTGATATTTCTTTTCCTAAACAAAAAATAAAAACAATTTATCAAATAGGAAAGTTTGATTTCAATACTACTTTATCAATAAAAGATCATGAAGAAACATTTAGCTTAGACGAAGAATATCAAACTATTAAATTACTTTCAAAAGCTGCCATTAAAAAATATAAAGAAAAATATCGATACATTTTTTTTTGATATGATTCAAGTAGCACTTAAACCTTTAACAAGATTAGGATTAGATTGTCCTATATTCATGGCCCTAAGAGATAATAGATTAATGCATTATAAAGATTCATTATTAGTCATGATTCAAACTAATATTTGCAATGGTCCTATATATTTTAATTGTTGTCCAAATTATTCAGTAGATTTAAATGACCCTTGGATTGTAGATACCTTAGTGTTAGATATCCATCTTCCTAATATTTAAAATACTAGACCACAAAGAAGTATTGCTCAAAAAAATATTCAACAAATAATAGAAGAGTCTGATGGTAGAATACTAATAAGATTTAATTCAAATAGAGAAAAAGATTCAAAATATTCAGAAAATATGGAACTCCCTCGAACTTCATATTCAATACCTTCTAGGTCCTCTAATTATGATTATTTAAAAGATAATCAAGTTGAAGATACTCAAAAAATTTATTACAAAGCTCCTATAGCTGAGCCAATCGATGAAGTTACTTCATTAATAGGTTCACCAACTTATTCAACTATGCAACCTCCATCAATTTCTTCAATTAATGTTATTTCAAAGTCCTTTGAAATTAATAAAGATTATTTACAATAAAATTTCAATTCAATAGAAAATAAAGCCAAAAGAGAATGGTTCCTTTCACACTTTGATTTAAATGCACAATCATTCATTAGACAAGAGTGGTATTCATTCATGTAAAGACATAAAGTTAATATCACTTTCTTTAATTGGTGGACTATGTTTGCCTTTGATAATAATCTTCCAGACCCAATGAAAAAGGCTATTGAATTAGCCAAACAAGTTGAGACAAAAGGAATTAAAATACAAATCGCAGGCCGTCTCGGTGGAAAAGACATTGCACGTGTTGACTGGATAAGAGAGGGTAGGATTCCCCTACAAACCATTCACGCGAAAATTGATTATTGCGCCTATACGATTCGAATTATCTATGGGATATTGTGTATCAAATTTTGAATATTTATAGACGAGAAATAATCAGCCTTTACTTGACTCGTCTTTCTGTTTTGATATAACGATAGAACAAAGAATGACAACCTTTTTTTCTATCAAATTTCTATCAAAACAATTCTCATTTTAAATTCTATAAGGTTGAATAAAAATTCGATTGACCTTTTGATAGAATTGCTATGCTTAGTGTGTGACTCGTTGGTTTTTGTTAGAATTAAGACGAAAAAAAAGGTAAGAGCCCATAGTATGAAGTATGAACTAATGACTATAGAACTAATAACCAACTCATCGCATCACATTATCTGGATCCAAAGAAGCAGTCAAGATATGATATTTTGGTCCCATCATTGCAACAACAAAATTTTTTTTTTTTTGGCATAAACAAGAAATCGAAAGAGTTGTCAAAAAAAAGAAAAATATACATTAAAGGAAGGGGATGCGGATAGAAGGAAAGGCGAAAGAAAGAAAAAAATGAAGAGAAATGATATAAGATTCCACTATGTAAGGTCATATCATAAAAAATAATGTAATAAAGCATGAATACAGATTCACACATAATTATCTGATATGAATCTATTCATAGAAAGAAGAAAGAAGTAAGAGCCTCAAACCAATAAAGATTAAGGAGGTTGGCTCAAGAACAAAGTTCATTAAGAGCTCTATTGCAGAATGGAGATGTAACCATTAATAAAGAAGTGATGGGAACGATGGAATCTGTGAATACAGAAGATTCAATTGAAAATGAATCCTAATGATTCATTACGAAGGATGGCGGAACAAGCTAGAGACCAATTCATCTATTCTGAAAAGTGATAAACTAATCATATAAAACTGAAATAGATATTCAAAGAGTAAATATTCACCCGTGAAAATTCCTTTTTTATTAGATTGCATTGCTAAAATAAAATAAGAGCAACCTAATAAAATATACCTATACAAAAAAATAAATACAAACTATATAAAAAATTAATTTCAAATTAACTTATAAATCCAAATACAAAAATATCTAATAAATTAGATGAATATCAAAGAATCATATGAATATCAAGGAATCCATTGATTTTGTGTATTTTGACATGTATATCTTAATGAAAGATCATTATTCTACTCTTTTTTATTTATTTAAAAATTTCAAATATATTAATCTATAAATTAATTTAGAATTCTATTCTAATTAGAATTCAATTTCTAAATATTCATATTAAATTAAATTCTAATTGAAATTTTTTCATTCGCGAGGAGCCAAATGAGAAGAAACTCTCATGTCCGGTTCTGTAATAGAGATGGAATTAAGAAAAAACCATCAACTATAACCCCAAAAGAACCAGATTCTATAAACAACATAGAGGAAGAATGAAGGGATTATCTTATCGGGGGAATCGTATTTGTTTCGAAAAATATGCTCTTCAGGCACTTGAACCTGCTTGGATCACGCCTAGACAAATAGAAGCGGGGCTGTGAGCAATGATGTGAAAAGCACATCGTGGTGGAAAAATATGGGTACGTATATTTCCAGACAAATCACGTCAAAGAAATAACTACTAATATTAATTTTGCCAAAAAATGGACACTCAAAAATGGTCAAATAATTACTTCTTTTACTCCTCCACTAAAAGAAATTATATTAACTACCCCTGAAGGTAATATTCCACCCATTCCATTCAAATAGGTAGAAATGATTCAGAAAATAGTCAAGTAATTCTAAGTGACATTAAAAAGGTATATCATCAAAATAATTATACAAATAAAGTATTATATACAGTGTCTCAACAAGTCAATATGGTCTCCACTCAAGCCGAAGTAATTGTTAAAAACAAGAAATTGATTCATTAATTGAAAAAATAAAAAATTTAGATATTAATGATACTAAAAAGAATAAGCCAAACTTTTTAGATGATATTCAAAAACCATATTCAAAATAAGATGCTCAAATAAATTAGAACTACCAGATACTAGTACTCCTTTAATTTCAAAAGTTGATGAAAAATTAAAAGAAGCAGAAACTTCAACTCACAATCCAATTTACAATACAGTTAATATTTTAGAAAAAGATTTATCTTAATCAGATGATGATTTTCAAAATATTAATAAAATATATGAAAAAGAAATTCTATATTATTCCAAGCAAACTCCTCCAGATCTTCATCTTGAAAGTGCTAAAACAATAATTACTGAAAACTTTATTGGTGATTCAATATACGAATGGAAAATTGATGGTCGTGGTGACCATGAAATATTTATAACACTCCAAAGAATATTAATTGCTTATATAACTTATTCAACTAAACGTGCAACAGATTTATAAGCTTTTGATTTATTAATCTTTGGATTCACTAGTATACTCAAAAATTGGTGGGAGAATTATATTCAAGAAGAGGAATGTAATAAAATTAGAACTCATATTAATTCTCAAGGACAACTAGACAATATAGAAACATTAATTTATGCAATTGTTACTAATTTTTTTGGAAGTCCTAAAGATATCAATGCTACTACAGATATTTTTTTAACAAATTTAAGATATCCAACTCCCGAAGATTACAATTGGTATAAAGATATATTTTTAACATACCTATTAAAAAGAGAAGATTGTCATCAACCTTATTGGAAAGAAAAATTTATTTCAGGATTACTATCTTTATTTTCTCAAGAATATTCAATAAACTAACTGAAGTCATTGGTAAAGGTCCAATTCCATTCGAACAAATTACGTTTGGTCAATTATTAAGTTGTATTAAAAAAGAAGGAATTTCATTATGCAATGAGTTAAAATTACAAGCTAGATATTCAATAGATAAAGCTGCTAAACGAAAAGAATTAGGTTCTTTTTGTGAAACATTTTGTCTTCCAAAGTTAGAAGCTCCATCTGTCAAAAAACGAAGAAAAACTAAAATTAGTAAGAAGAAACAATATAATCCAAGAAACTCAAATTACAAAAAATTAAGTCCTAAAAAGACTACTCCAAAACAGAAAGTCGATAATACTAATACTTGTTATAAGTGTAGCAAACTAGGTCATTATGCAAAAAATTGTAAGGTGAAAAAGAAACTCAACGAAATATGTACAAAGCATCTAGATATTCAAGATAAATTAATTGCATTATTTAAACTCAAAGATACACCTATTCAATCAGAAAATTCATCGACCTCCTCTGATTATGAAGATAATACTATCAATGAATTAGAAAGTGATTCAAGTAAATATTCATCAGATAATGAGTCCTCAAGATTATGCTATAAGTGCATTAATGCTATAACTACTAATAATAATGAAAAGAATTTTTATGAGATTTAATTAAACAAATTCAAGATATAGAATTAAGAAAAGAGTATTTACAAAAACTCAAAAGTATATTAATAAAAGAAGATTCTTTAGAACCTCCTCATAAGGTAAGTATCAATAAAATATTTGAAACACATGAGATTCCAAATATTTTAAAAGCAGTTAATATTCAAGACTTAAAAAAAAAAAAGTTAATATATTAAAAGAACAAATTAAAAATTTGCACAAAGATTTATGTTCATTACAAACAAAAGATCTTGAATTAGAAACAAGATTAACATTAATAGAAAACAGACCTTCTTCTTCAAACATTCAAACAGAAGATACCCCCAATGATCAACAACTTGTTTCAACAATTAATCAAATAAATTTTCAAAAATGGTATATTCATATTTGTCTTAAAATTAAAGATAGCTTTAAATTTAATACTATTGCAGTATTAGATAGTGGTGCTGATCAAAATTGTATAAAAGAAGGATTAATTCCCTCAATATATTATGAAAAGACAAAAGAATGTCTCCATAGTGCTAATGGTATGGCATTACAAATTAAATATAAATTGTCAAATGCTTACATATGCAATCAAGGATATTGTTTCAAAAATTCATTCATTTTAGTACCAGATATAAGTTAAGAAGTTACTCTTAGAACTCCTTTTATTACTCAAATTTATCTATTCAAAGTAGATCAAATTACTGTGCATACAGAAATTATGGGAACTACAATATCATTCAAATTTGTTGCCTCTGTTTATCAAAAAGATTTATCTTTATTACAAAACACCTCAATATCAAGACAAATCAATATAATTGAATATAATAATCTAAAATATTGGTACAAATTCGAAAAACTTGAAGTCATTAAACGACTCAATAATAACCAAAAAGAATTGCAAGAAATAAATCAACAACTAGAAGAATTAAACATTAGCTTACGCAATCGTATTGCATCAATAGATTTCAATGAATTTATACAAAATGGTTACATAATTATTATCAATTCGTGTGTCAGCGTCATGATCTAGAAAAAACCATAGATTATTGGAAAACCAATCTTAAAATACTCAATACATGCATAGGCCAATATCAAATCATATAGCCTACACCCATTCAATGCGGAGTTAACTATTTTCAAAAGGTTTTACAAAGAAAAATACTTTTACAACACTTCTACAATGACCTCTGATACTTAAACCCACGATATTCATCCTCTTTATGCTATCCCTGTTCAAAATCAATTCCAAATCCTACCTTTTGAGGATTTTCCTCCATCAACCTATGCTCAAGCCTGAAGCAAACCTCCTTCATCCTTTACTCAAACATCTTCTTTCGATTTATCAAAATATTTCACCAAACCCATACGCAATCCTGTCGCCTATACTAAATATCGCGAACCTCAAGCTCTTCTTGAACTCACTAAATTTGTTAAAGCTACTTTTCTTCTAGATTGCTACCATATTCCACACTCTCCGTTAAAAACACGACAAATTTATGAACTCATCCTGGTTGATTCAAAATCTATAGAAATCGAACATCTTCCAGATAAAAATACTGCAAATTTTATGGCCTATTCCAAATGTCGAATCCTCAAAGTTCTTACAGAAAAAGATTGGTCCACTACGTATACCACCAATTCCGTTTCTGTTCCATTCAATCCTTCAGGATATCACTATATTGATTATCAAAATGCTTGGTATGAAACATTTCTCTGCCGACCATTCAATCATTCCTGGTTCCTCAATTTTGATACAAGACCTGAAATTGCATCTCTATTATAGATTTCTGAATGGTGGACTGTCTATGGTAGTCTTCAAAACATATGGCCAGAAGAAGTCAAAAACTCATTCCAATTCTATTCCAAATACACCACAAATTCTCCAAATCTCACAGAAATCCTATTCCATAAGAAATTTGGTATTCTATAAATTTTTGTTGGTCTTTCAGTATTATGCAATATTATCCACCACCAGTATCATTCTCTCTCATCAGAGAGTACAAAATCAAATGGTGAGAAAAATTTGCCGTTAACAAGTTCTGTTCCTTCGACGTTGTTCAAGCAAAAATGTTGCATACAACACAGCAAATGATTCCCGTAACACCATCAACTCCTTAAAAGAAGCAAGAGCGGTCCTCAAAAGACAAAGGCAAAGCTACCTCATCCAATGAGCTTGATGAACTCCAGTTACTCAAGAAAGAAATCAAATTACTCAAAAAACAAAAACAATTGTTGTTAACATCTAAGGCTACCTCGCCCGCCTCATCCTCCTCCTCTGTTCATTCCGATTATGACCCATGGGGTGGTCCTTGTGCTCAATATCCCTATGACTATTGAGTATATTTTCTACGCCTAATCGTTATTCCAAAAAAAAAATAAAAAACAAAAACAAGAAAAGAGCCCGCAAAGGTCCTGACCTTTGGCAAAAGTAAGGGTCATTATCTCCTTACGAACTTGTTTTTTGCAAGTTTCCATCATTTCCCTCACCACTCCTTCTCAAGGCCACGGGAGGGGATATCCAAGTTCAATTCCAAGTTCGATTCAAAGTAGTATCCACGTTGCAATTCAATATCCAAGATGTCCAGGTTCAATTCAACGCAATGTCCATGATGCAATTCAACGTGTCAACAACCAATTCAAAATCAATTAAGTGCATCCCTACAATCACCTAACAATACGTTCAAAGTGCTATCAATATGCTCCTAGCAAATTCAATTCGGCCTTATCAAGACTTAAGACTCATCATCATGTGAACATCAAAAGCATGACTCATCACAACAAATAGTTTAAGTCATCAGAGCAATTATTCAAGCATACTGTTCAGAACAGCTTATCTAAACACTGTTCGAGACAGCTCATCAGAGCAATAATTTAAGAATACTGTTCACGATAGCTTATCTAAATACTGCTCGGGACAGCTCATCAAAGCAATTATTCAAGAATACTGTCCAAGACAGCTCAGGTCAATAATTCAAGAACCATCTAAGGTCCATTATTACTTAATACTGTTTCACTTTTGATGTGGTTCCAGTCCAAGTTCAACACGCAACATCAATAATTCAAGATTGTCAGCAGATGTTATCAGCACCAGATTCCATTTAATTTTCAATCTTTACCGTCCACTTGTACACGTTTCATTCTATATTGTGTTCTATGAATAGATACTCTATAGCATTGTATTAGGCATCATGTAATTTGCAAGTTCAAGTGATCGATAAGATCAAAAAATCACTCATCACATCACAACAAGCCTACTCCTTCTCTCAAATAGCCTTCTCCATATTCCTTGTACTCCATAACCAAGAGCCTTGATTCAAATCTTTGTATAAAGTTTTATCGATTCAAATAATGTAAGTTTTCATTCATCTATTTTGTTCATTTCAATTTCGTTATTTCCAGTTTCGTTTTAATTATTATTTCAAAATTATACTTTGCATAATATCAGTTTGCTACTTCGCTCCCCTTCTGCTCTAATCCCACATCTAGGCCTTAACTATTGCCCGCCTAAGTCGATCCTGCTCCTTGTTAATCCCACATCCAGGCCTCAACTATTGCCTGCCTAGGTCGATCCTGCTTCTCCTGGTATCAGAGCCAAGTTTGTGCCTTTAGTTAGTGTCTAGCCGTTGCTAGCATTGGTCAGCTGTTGGTCAGCCGCAGTAAGTTCGTTGGTCAGCCGTGTATTTAGGTGGTCCCAGTGGTCCCGATAGAATATGTATGACTCCTAGTTAAGTGTTCAAACGTAACTCAGATGGCCTCTTGGGTTAGAGATCGTCTTAGTTTAGGTAGTAGTAAGAGGGAGTTCCATATTTTCTTAATATTTTGAATCTTTTTCTCTGTTTGAATTAAATCTTATTAGTATTCTACCATTAGGCTCTTCTATTATTTGTTGAATATTCTTGTGAGCAATATTTCTTTGTGGTCTGGTATTTTGAATAATAAATTCTTGAGGAATAGTTTAGAATTCTTCATCTAAGCTAAATGTTTCTTTGTGATCTTTCATTGATAAGGCAATATTGAAATCAAACTTTCCCATTTGACAAATTGTTTCTATTTTTTGTTTACGAATTTTCCAATTAGACACATCAATTTGACAACTAACTTCCTTGTTGTTAAGCACATTTGAGTTGTTACTACTACCTAAACTAAGGCGATCTCTAACCCAAGAGACCATCTAAGTTATGTTTGAACACTTAGTTAGGAGTCATGTACATTCTACCGGGACTACTGGGACCACCCCACCGAGACCACCTAACACACGGCTGACCAACAGACTTACTGGGGCTGACCAACAGCTGACCAATGCTAGCAATGGCTAAATACTAACTAAAGGCACAAACTTGGCTCTGATACCAGGAGGAGCAGGATCGACCTAGGCGAGTAATAGTTGAGGCCTAGATGCGGGATTAACAAGCAGGGGAGCAGAGTAGCAAATTGATATTATACAAAGTATAATTTTGAAATGATAATTAAAATGAAATTGGAAATAATGAAATTGAAATTAACAAAACAGATGAATAAAAACTTACTTTGATTTGAATTGATAAAACTTGATACAAGGATTTGAGTCGAAGCTCTTGGAGTACAAGGAATATGGAGAAAGGCCATTAGAGAGAAGGTTGAGAAGCGTTTCTAGTGATGTTTGATCTTGCAAAATTAGATGATACTTAATACAATGCTACGGAGTATCTATTTATAGAATACAACATGGAATGAAATGTGTACAAGTGGACAGTAAAGATTGAAAATTAAATGGAATCTGGTGCTGATAACATCTGCTAACAATCTTAAATTATTGATGCTGCGTGTTGAACTTGGACTGGAACCGCATCAAAAGTGAAGCAGTATAAAGTAATAATGGACCTTGGATGGTTCTTCAATTATTATCCTGATGAGCTGTCTTGAACAGTATTCTTGAATAATTACTTTGATGAGCTGTCCCGAACAATATTTAAATAAGCTATCATGAACAGTATTCTTGAATTATTGCTCTGATGAGCAGTCCCGAATAGTGTTTAGATAAACTGTTGTGAACAGTATGCTTGAATAATTGCTCTGATGACTTGAACTATTTGTCGTGATGAGTCATGCCTTTGATGTTGACATGATGATGAGTCATGAGTCTTGATAAGGCCGAATTGAATTTGCTAGGAACATATGGATGGCACTTTGAACATATCGTTGGATGATTGCAGGGATACACTTAATTGATATTGAATTGATTATTGACACATTGAATTGCATTGTGGACACATTGAATTGCATCATTAATTACTAAACTTCATCTTTGGACATCTTGGACATTGAATTGCAACGTTGACATGGACATTGCTTTGAATTGTCCTTTGATAGACATTGAATTGAACTTGGCAACGGACATTGCTTTGAATTAAACTCGGATATCCCTTCCCGGGGGCTTGAGATTGAGTGGTGAGGGAAATGATGGAAACCTGCAAAATAAAAGTTTGGGAGGAGATATGGCCCTTACATTTGCCAAAGGTTAAGACCTTTGCAGGCTCTTTTCTTGTTTTTGTTTTTTGTATTTTTTTTTTTGGAATAACAACTAGGAGTAGAAAATCTACTCAATAGTCATCAGGATTTTGAGCATAAGGACCATACTATGGGTTAGAATTTGAATGAACTGAGGATGAGGATGAGTCGGTTTGGTAGTAAATGTTGGTTAGTAGCGAAAATGGAAGTAATCATCTTGTAGAAATTTGCAACGTAAGCCATATTTTATGGGAACAAGACAGGAAGCATCGATTTGGAATGGATATTGTAATGGTATGGGGACTTGAGTATGACTTTGATCAACAGGACAAATGTGAACGTCTGGGAATACTTTGGAAACAAATTTGAAAATATGAGGTTTAAAAGCTGCACAATATTCAAGCTGTTTATGGAACCACTTGAAATAATTAATATACCCAGTGGGCATAATGATAAGAACCGGATGATTATTAACATTTTGAACAAGCATTTGATAAGCTTTGATAAGTTTGAGACAACTGTAAAATGATATTTCAGAGGAATTGTACCATTCTTGATAATCAATGAACATAGCACTTTCATTGTACCTTGGCCAATAGAATAATGTGTAGTAGAGTTCATGGTCATGAAGATAGAATAGGAGCGGTTCATGTGGAAAATTTGGTAGTTGTATGGAATTGGAGTCCTAGAGTACTTGTAAGCTTTTGCCTTTGTCATGGTCGTTCATGGTGAGACTTATGTGGAAATGTTCCGATAATTCAGAAGAAGGTATTTGAGTAGAAGATGAAGGATGTTGAATTGAGGCTTAGGAAATTCTTCAGTTTGTGAGATTTGGAGTAGATTTGGAATAGGGATTGCATAGGGAGGATGGCTTTGAGTATCAAAGGTCATGGTAAATGACTAAGAAGTTTGAATTGTTGATAACTGAAAATAAATTATCATTGTTGTGAGAAATGGTTAAACTTATCGTGGAAATATTATAAAAATTTTTCGTTTGAAAACTTTTGAAAATAATTTACTCCGCATTGAATGGGTGTAGGCTATATGATCTGATATTAGGCTATGCATGTATTGAGTATTCTAAGATTGGTTTTCCAATATTCTATGGTTTTTTCTAGATCGCT